>JASDQU011401452.1:10024-25380 GCA_032191745.1 Picea mariana | reverse complement strand
CATGACTTCACACTGAGTGGATATACTGATGCAGATTGGGCAGGAAGCGTTGTTGACAAAAAAAGCACTTCCAGATGTTGTTTCAGTTTGGGATCAGCTATGATCTCGTGGTAGAGTAGGAAGCAATCCAGTATTGCTCCCAGTACAGTGGAAGCAGAGTACATTGCCGCATGTTCTGCTAGCTGTGAAGCTATATGGCTTCAAAAGTTGCTGACAGGCCTATTTGATTTGGAGATGAGAGAAATCGTGATTCTATGTGACAATCAAAGTTGCATTAAAATGACAGAGAATCCTATGTTCCATGACAGGTCGAAGCACATAGAGATACACTATCATTTCATCCGTGACATGGTAAAGAGAGGAGCCTTGAAGCTCCAGTACATTAGCACGGATGAACAAGTTGCTGATGTGATGACTAAGCCTCTATCGTGTGTAAAGTTTGAACACTTTCGAGATAATCTTGTTATTGTCCGAAAGGACCTTCCCTGAAAGGGGGAGTACATGTATTCCTTGCTTATGACCTCGCTGTTAGATGTAAAGCAAGATGAGTGATGCTTCTGACCTCGCTGTTAGACATAAAGCATGACACCGTGTGATCCTTGCTTCTGACCTCACTGTTAGACGTAAAGCAAGATGAGTCATTCTTCTGACCTTGCTGTTAGACGTAAGGCATGACACCATGTGATCCTTGCTTCTAACCTCGCTGTTAGACGTAAAGAAAGATGAGTCATGCTTCTGACCTCACTGTTAGACATAAAGCATGACGTTGTGTGATACTTGCTTCTGACCTCATTGTTAGACGTAAAGCAAGATGAGTTATGCTTCTGACCCAGTTGTTAGACGTAAAGCATAACGTCGCTGATTCCTTGCTTTTGATCTAGTTGTTAGACGTAAAGCAAGATGATTCCTCACTTATGACCTCATTGTTAAACGTAAAGCGAGATGTTTATGTGTTCCTTGCTTCTGACCTCGTTGTTAGACGTAAAGCAAGATGAGTCATGCTTCTGACCTAGTTTTTAGACATAAAGAATGACGCTGTGATTCCCTGCTTCTGACCTAGTTGTTAGACGTAAAGCGAGATGACGATATTACTTGCTTCTGACCTAGTTGTTAGACGTAAAGCAAGATGTGAATGACACTGAGCTACTAGCTTAACCGCTGTGACATTGAGCTAGTGTAGTACTGTGATGTGCCAGCCTAGTGCTGTGATGATGTATCATTTTTTTACTGATACATATTTGATGCAGATGATTATAGCATTCTTTTGAGAATGATGATGCTGCTGATGAAGAAAACTTTCGATGATTCATAAATGTGCTAGACAATGTTTCAAGATGATATTGACGATACTGTCCAGATGCCACTGATGATGCAGACCTCTGTCGCCTGATGCTGATGAAGAATACCCTTCTTGTTAAGGGGGAGTGTTGGAATAATGTAACTGCGAAGAGAATTCTTATTATTATTTTGTTATTGGATTAAATCCCCATTGCGGATTAATCATGTCATTATTATTATTATTGTTATTGGATTAATCCCCATTGAGAATTAATCATGTCGGTAATTGTATAAGGACCAAATCCCCTTTTGCAGATTGGTCATCGGACAATTACAAAGTTCAGAATAAGAAGTCGGCGCCAACAGCTATAATGGAAGACCCATAATTAATTAAAGGTGTGTTTACCCACCCAGAGTGAGAGGTCGACCCTGCCAGTTGTGACCTTTCACACGTGCAAGTCTGATATAAATAAGAGGCTAGCGCCTCACTTCAAACACACAACTCACTTGCTCATTATCTTATGAGGCAAGCTACAATTACCAATTGGAGAGAGGAGAAGAAGAGTGGCGCATCTCTTGGGGAGGACTATCTGTATTGGTTTGAGTTATCTCTTGAACATTGTATAAGCTATTTATGATAAGGAAGTTTTTGTTGGGTTTTCTTCCCCTAGAGGGTTTCCCAGGATAAATGCTGTGTCTCTTGTGAATGTGTATTTCTCAGCGATCTTGTTCTTATTATACTCTTATCTACTGAAATGCAAAGAAATATAATAATGGCATAAACATTAACAACAATGACCTCTAATCGGTCCATCATGCATATTGTTTAGGGCATTATCAACATCTTATCTTTTGAGGCATCTGAGTGACACTTTGTCGTAATTATTTTTGAACAAGATGCCATGTAATAGATGATACTATAAAGATTTCAATCACAACACTCTTTTTTTCTTAGCATTGAGATGGTCTAGAGTAGTGCCATGCTGCAGATAATATTTAATATCATTATAACATGATCCTTTAATGGCTAGTACATATGGAACCTACTGAGTATACATTGTAGGTTCATATTTCCAACCATCCTCCTCTTGTTTTTCAATGTCAACTCCTTGTGTCACTAATTTACACAAGCCTTGAAATTTCATGATATTGGCTGGTTTGAATTCAAGGTCATACTCTTATAGAGCTGTCAGCCAATTCCATCATCTTTCACCTAATTCCTTTTGAACGAAAAATGACCTTACTTCTATGTGTCGGACAATCACTTTAGTGTGAATTTTTAGGATATAAGTTTTGAACTGTTTGATTTCTTTATGGAAAAAAAGGATTGCTTGTCCACCAGAGGATAATTCAGTTTAGCACCTTGTAACCCAATGCTCATAAATGCGACATGGTATTAATCTCCTTATTCATCCTTTTGAGTGATCACTACTGCTAACGAGTGATCATATGCAAATGCATATAGCAGGAAATCTTTGGAAAAATCAGGACTCCGAAGAGATGGTGCGTTGGCTATAATAGTTTTAATGGTTTCAAATGATTCCTTCTCCAATGCTGTATTTTTGAACTACATGTTCTTTTTAATCATCTTTTGTAAAGGTTTCACAATTTCAGCAAAATCTGGAATGAATCTTCTTACGAAATTGATTATGTTGAAGAATGATTGCATGGACCTCTTGCTGAGCGATGGAGAAATTTGTAGGATGGCCTTGGTTCTTTATGGATCCACCAAAATCCTGTCTTTAGAAATAACATGTATTAATAAAATACCTTCCGAAACAATGAATATAGTTTTCTTGGTATTACGAGAAATCCCATATTTTCTACACCGTTCAAAAATCTGTCTTAGATGTTTTGGGTGGTCTTCTCTTTTTTTAGAATGAACGATGATGTCATCAAGGTAAACCACCACACTTTGACCGATCAGTCCTTTGAAATCAATGTCCATCTCCTATGAAAGGTAGCTCTTACGTTCATAAGACCAAAGGGAATCCGTCTATAAGCATAAGTTCCCCATTTAGTTCAGAAAGTGGTCTTTTATCGGCTTGGTTTTTCCACGAGAACCTAATTGTATCCTGAAAATCCATCTAACAGAGAGAATAAATGAGATCTAGAGATAAGTTGTAGGATTTGTTCCATTGGGGGAACTAGATAGTTATCTTTGTCGGAAGCGTGATTGAGATTCCAAAAATCTATACAGATTCTTATTTCTCCTAGCTTTTTTCTCACGGGCACCATATTAGAGACCCAAGTCGAATGCATCACTTTGAAAATGATTTGGGAATCTAACAACTTCTTGAGTTCCTTTTGTATCAGAGGTTCAAGAGTTGGATGTATCTTTATAATCTTCTGCTAAAATGACTTGATCCCTTCTTTGATGGGAATCACATATTATATAATTCGCGTATCATACGTCTTCAAGTCATTATACATATAGGAAAAAAAATCTCGATACCTCTTGAATAATTCTGTGAATGTGTGATTTTCTAAATATGAACATCAGGTGCCTAGGTTAACATACTTAAGCTGTTCAAATTTTCCCGTATTGACCAATAAATGCATCATAGTGGAGCCATTGGTATTTGGATTAGCTGGCCTCCTGAACTTGGATTGTAAATCAAATAATTTTTCAAGAGTCAAAACTTTCTTCGGAACACAATTGGTCTTCACCTTATTAGTTTCTTTTAGATAAGTTTGCAACTCTTGTTGATGTACCTCATCATTGATCACCGAATCTTGGAACATGTCCAAACTAGTAAGAAAGTTGATAATTTGAGAGTTGTTGTCGAACACTCTCCAACTCATGACATTGTCAAGTACGAAGGGCATAAACATCATTTCAATCAAAAAACCATCGTCGAGAGGCATAAAACTAGATGCTGCATTGGCCAAAATATCTGCATCTATATTTTGATCGTGAGGTATAGAATTAATATTAAATGCATCAAATGAATAAAGTAGATTCCATACCTGTTGCTGATATGCTTTTAGATGTAGAGACAAGCAATGAATAATATTTCTTACTTGTCGACCAATGATCTTAGAATCGCAAAACACTTTAAGGTATTTTACCTTGAGGTCAATGGACTTTTTAATGCCTTTCACTAAGGTTTCATATTCAACAGTGTTGTTGGTGCATTCAAACTCTAAATGACATGATATGAGCATTTTTCCATGGTTGGGTTGAATTAAAACACATCCTATTTCGGCTCCATCCTATGTTTTAGAGTCGTCTAAGAACATGGTCCACATGTCAGGAATATTAGTCTTGTTAGTCAAACTAAATTTTAAGTTAGTTAGTACTTGACATGCACCATTATGTATTAGTGGGTAGAGGCATGATTGTAATTCTGATGGTATTTCGTAAGTCTGAGTTTCGTAACAACTATAATTAGTTTTGAGAAAATAATTCCTCAAAACGGGATGACCAAAGGTTATGAGCTCATTTTTGCCCTCCAATTCCGTCAATGTGTGCTTCATATGTGCTTCACTGTTTACACAGATTTGATTGGCTTTGCCTTTATAAGGAAGATATAGATGAGACCAACCAGTAGTGGAATAACCTTGAATTTTGGTTGACCAATCTCTACTTAAGAGAAAACCATAACTCTCTGGTATGTCTACCACAACTATGTCTATAGTCTGATGAAATTTAGGGTCAGATGACAATATGAATAAAACATGTATGAGTTATCCTTTTACTTTAACATCTGTCCTATCTAATTAGATGATCCTGGTTTTCATTATTTTTGGGACAACATTTATTTTTTGACAAACAAAAAAAGGCATGATATTGGAAGAGGCATCGAAATTTGCTAAATAATTATGTATATTGAAATTAAAAATTTCATAAGTAAACAAAAAAGGTGGTACCTAATATTTTGAAAAGGCGCCTATTCTTGCTGTGCTTATAGTTGCTGCCATCTCCACTTTGTAGATCTCTTGTGCATCACTTCCAGGGATTAAGATTTCAACAACTATGATAGTTTCTGTCTGAGTCTCATGGGGTTTGAAATCATTGTGTAGGAGTTCACATTGTTGTGGAAGGGAAAAAATATAAAACATGGAAATATTAGCTTTAATATTCTTCATGTCTTCGATTACATTGTAATCCAGGGAGTGTGAGTTTGAATTGTTCTTAGCTTGTCCGAATTTTTCTTGAATCACCTTTTCATTATTCCCAACAATACTAGATGTGCTTGGTTTATCTTTATTTGCTACAACAATTTTGCCAATTTTCTGGGAGAAGAGGGGGCGGTGTTATTTTACTAAGAGGAATGCTATCTTCTTTGGAATATGGGGGGACAGATAGTGGACCTTTGCTGCGTAAGTTATAAATTTTTGGAGAAACAACTGTAACAACTTGTGTATCTCTGACAATGATTTCTTCCATTTGTTCATCGTCTGATTCTACACTCCAGTCCCAAAATATCATAGCTGACTCTGGGGGGGTTCATTAACAGTACCAGAAGGAGCTTGTTTATGGATTTCATCAACTAAACTCTATTGATATAGCAATTCTAGCAACTGGTTTATCACCAGGGTCATAGAGTTGAATCACTAAAGACATGTTCATTCGGGGTGATTTTGCTAATGATAAGAGAAAAAAATATTATTACTGAAACTATCCAAGTTGAAATACATGTGTGGTGGTTCAAGTGATTGTGGAAGGTAGTATAGTTTCTTAAAAAATGTGCGGACAATTCCCGGCTTCGATGATCCTTCACCAACATTATTTTTAAGGTCCACAACTTCAATGGATAACTTCTTAACCATTTTGACCACATTATTGATATCCTTGGACTCCCTGTTAGGTGGCTTAGTTAGTAGCAGTGGTTTCTTTCCAGTTGACTTAGTTTCCTCATAACATGGATGTTGGTCATACAAAGATACTTATCTTTCCACAATATCAACTTCATCAAAGTTTAATGCCTATGTGTTTCTATTAGATCATTTTACAAACATGCCTATAGAGAGGGTTAATGCAGCTATATAATATTCAATAGCTAAAGACTAGGCATGAGCAACATCACGAGGAAAATTAATTAAGAAATTAATAAATCTTTGGTTAAAATATTTTACTCTTTCACTTTTGTCCATTCTGATGTCTCCTAATTCATTATGTAGAGATGCAATTGTTTTTCTTTCTCCAAATTTTCTCATAAAGATCCTTTCGAAACTGTCCTAGTCTGTAATAGATCCAAAAGGTAAGCTAAAATACCAAGTAGAGGCTTTCCCGGAAAAAGTGTAAGGAAATAGACTACACACTACGTCATCATGTTCAACACCTATAAGATGTATGGCTAAAAAGAAATTTTTAACATGATCTTCCGGGGATTCGAGTTTGTCTAGGTCGAATTTTGGTAGGAGTTTATCAAAATTCCTTGGAATTTCATGAAGTTTTCCAGCACAATTGAAATCTCCTTGAGCTCTCCATCATGGTATAACTTCTCTGTGGATCCTATTTTCTCCCATTAGTTGTTCTATGGTGATTTCCAGTTGTTCACCTTCAAATTCTTCTTCAGGTTCGATAAGGAAACACACAACTCTGCTCAAAGGTACTTGAACTTCTTGTAACATGGTTTCAATAAGGTTGTCTACAGAGTCAACACAAAAATAAGGATAAATGTTAGGATGTTATACATAGTTCACTTTTCTCCTAGGGAGTTCAGAGGCTGTAGGAATTTTTCCAAGAAATTTTGCGTAAGAAAGCGTAATTCTACAGGTTTCATGAAGATTTTCTTATGGTATGCGAAACCAAGTCTCAGTATGTATTTCAGGACTACCAGAGGCACTTCCAAAATTAGGATTTGATTCCTCGTAGGCAATTTTTTGTCAATACTTGACTCGGGGGAACAAGGTAGGTTGAGATTTGGGATTGCTCGTTGAAGACTGATTTCAGTTATTGTTTAATTCATGTACGTAAGCCATAAAAGATGAACCTCCTTCTAGCGCCAATTCTGTTGATGAGTTCAACTTCTCCCAAGAACAATAAGGGGTACTCCCCGGTATACAGTCCCAATTAGACTATACACCATTTGGATTAGGATTCCCATTCGGAATTTGTCCCAAATGCCATTATTGTTGTCTTTTGGTTTTCATACCAGTTATGGTCCAGTGTACCAATGAAGTGGGTGGATGCAATGTATAGATGTATATGAATACCATGTATGTAGAGAAAACTAATGGCTGTTACTAATCTATGCTAACCTATCCTAGCTAGGAGCACACTAGAGTAACTGGTGAGTTATAATGCAACCAAAAGCTTACACAAATTTTATATAGTTAGTTGTAACAAAAGAGGAAGAGTGGAGACAAAAGCATACATATGTATATAATCAGATTAGTCTAGATCACAACAAGGTATACTATAATAACCCACAAATCTCAGGACATTGAAATATTCAAAGAAATATCAATAAATGCAAAATGACAAGGATTGTATAATAATTAGTCTACAAAAAAGAAAGCGTTCTTACAGTCCATAGAAACAAAATTATCTTCACTTGAAGTAGTTCACAACTTCAATAAGTTTCTACACAAAATTCCTTCTTTAACATGCTGGATCCAAGGGATTCTCAATATTCATTAACAATGTATAAGTTCTCAAAAAAGTTCTTGGGTTTATACAATGCTTGAAAAGAAAAAAATTCCTTTTCAAAGAAGCCTCTATCCTATTTTATACAAAAATTAGTAACTCCTATGTGTCTTTTCTCCTTCTTCTTGAAGAGGCAGTTACAAAACCGTTCATCTTCTCTTTCCTAATGAAAAGTGGAAAAAAAGATGAAATTTGAAGTGGTTAGGAAAAGGATCAGAGAAAAACAAACATTTTTTTCTTTCCCTATGCTATCCAAACTTCCAATTGATCATATAGTGACTCAATTCTCCTGTATGTTAGTTTTTCTAGTGTTGCATCATTCACAACGATGTTTTCGTCAAGGGCACTCATATCCTTTTCTGATTTTGTCATAAAATCTTGTACCATCGTGTGAAGCTTCATTGGCTATAGAATATGTTAGTCAATGAGATCAATGGACACAAAGGTTGCCGCTTCGACTATTTGTTTCCTTTGAGTTGTGCTATCCTGGACTACATTCACCAATTCTTATGTGGCCAAATTCTTCCCAAGTTCATCTAATCTTGGGAGACGACCATTCTTTATCAACTCCTGGGTAGTTTTGTGAGTCCTTGAACATATTACCATTTACTTGGTTACCTCTTTATCTTCTCTTTACCCTATCTACTGGAAATGATCTAATGCGTACTTATCTAATTTTCTTGCTGACTTTGAAGGTTTGTACAACTCAGGAGGTGCATCAAGATTCTCCGCTATCCATGTATCAATATCAGCTATACCTTCATGGATATTGCTGTATTGTGTCAACTTCACTTGTATCCAGTCATTTTGGTCAATGAGTATTGTATCCGCATTTTGGAATAGGTGTATATTGGCATACATGTCAATGATGGAACCCTCCAAATTGTTGCTAACTCTTTCCGCACTGGCTCTAAAGTTGAGGATGATTCTTTCATCGATCTTTACTTGTTGAAGTATTTCTTCTAGATCCCTCATCCTTGCCTCTTTCTCTTGGTTATGTTGGCATATCCTTTGGATATTATCTATGGTTGCATCCATAATTGTAGAATTATCTTTAGCTGTTGCCACAGGGTCTTCCCTGACATCTCCTATGATAGGGACTTGAGTAACCATTGATATAGGGGATCCTTCTATCACTAACACCTTTTTAAATCTTTCTTGAATTCTACCAATTTTGCTACCATATGTGAAGCTTCTTAGATCCAATACTTCTTCTAGTCGGAAAGGCTCCCAGGTCCCAAGGCCTAAAACATTTCCCATTGTCTCTGATCCTATGCCTATGGTGGATGCTCCTGGGATATCCAAGTCCATCGAGTGTGTATCATTGTCTCTATTCTCGAGAATCTTATTATGTCTTCCTTATTCAACATATCCATTGCTTCTTTTTTAGACTTTTCCACCAATTCTACAGCTACTCTTGTTGCTTCTGCTGGATCCCTTTTTTTCACTACAACAAATTTTACTTCGGCCTCGGCTTTAGCTTTCACTTCATCTTTTGCTCTGTCCTTTGCTTTTTCGACTTCGAGTTTTTGTTTCTTTTTAACATTGTTCTTATTTTTTAGTACCTTATCTTTGTCTCTTTTCCTTTTATCTACTGACCCTCCTTCTTCCTCTGAATGAGTCGAGACAAATATGGAAGAATATTTTTCAAATTCATCTTGTTCTGCCTCTTTTCTGGTTGCCTCCCTTTCCGTTTCCTCCTCAACAATCCTTCCTTTTGGCTGGCCACACCTATTGAAAATGAATTTATCATAAGTATCGGTGATTTGATTCACTTCCTATTTGTCCTAGAATTCAGTGGTGTATTCATATGTGAGCTTCATGATATTGAAGTGCTCTTTGACGATATTCTTAGGTCACGCCTCCCAAATATTTCCTCTCCAAATTCGTATGAAAGTAATATGTCCTCTTCTATTTGGGACTGCTTGGTGTTATCAAAGAAATAATTTCCAATGTATAGAGGTAGTGGAGGCCAAATTGATTTCTTTGATTTGTATAGCATCCCCCCGACCCCATGTATGATAGTTTGATATGCCACCTCATGAAGCACAAGTTTTTTAGGAACAAATTGAGGGAGTAAGTGGGGTGGTTTCATCACACCATATATTCTTATATAGGTATCATGATCCATAAAATACCAATCCCAGATCCTTCTTATGACTTCTCTGTATTTTTCCATCATACAAGGTGGTGAGGTGAAAAAGATAAATTCATACAATGGGGCAGGAAGTTCTTGTAGATTATTTTATATTCTGTTCAGTATTTGTGCTCCCAAAGAAATTTGCAGTAGACATGGATAGCGACGTTGGTGGGCAACCAACTCCACCCCATGTTTGGGTACCTTTGGGAAGTACACATTATGTCTAGGAGATATGAAGACATATGGAAATTGAGAAAGTTTCTTGCTTGTTGTTGTGTAACTGCAAAGATGGAAGCTTTGAGATTTCAGACAATATGTCTACCTAGTTGAATGAGGACCCCACATTTGCACAAAAATAAATTAGGGGCATGTACGATAGGGGGAAATGAGTTGCATCTGGTTACCCATATAACCTCCATAGCATGGCCACCATATAGTGGCAGGGTATCCTTAAATTGGTCATGGATTACTGACTCTTGGGTCGATACTTGAACTATTTATCTACTTTGTACCATGTAGGGAATAAATATTCTGGTGTAAGTTCCAACTTGCTGAGGAGTTGACCATCCAATCTTTTGTTCCCGGCTTCAATATGATAACATTTAGCTAAATCATCAGGCCTGAATGAAGCTATAGGTTCTTTTCTTGCATTACATACATATCGACTATTTATGTCTATGTTCTTCAAAATCCACAAAATGGCATCTGCACAAGGGAAGTTCGTTGGATGTGCTGCCATCCTAAAAATCCTTAACTTTCCGATGTTTCTGAATGCCTGGATTTCATATGGATCCTTCGCTTCCAAAAATAAGTTTGAATTATTGAACATATAAATATATTTCTCCCCATTTTAAGGTTTCTCCATCTTTCTCTAGAATTCCCGATGTATTATCATATACAATCCCAACAATTTTTGCCTCTAATGTTTGTTGGGAGCTTCTAGATGACTTATCCCCTATTGCTTTCACTGCCATCTTCTTCCGTTGTGACATGTATGAGCTTGCAAAAAGGATAATTTTAGTGCATGTTATTTGAAATACAACTAAATTATTAATAAATTATAAGAGTTACTGAAATTATCAAGACATGTAAAGCTGCTTCCAACATATGTTAGGTTAATAGTAGAAAATGTTCAATGAGATTTTAGGGTGAAACACTTGGGAACCATCTTGGAAAGGTGAAATCAGATCTCAAGAAAACAACTTATTTGATACATATCGGAAGGGTTAGTAACATCTCCTCTGATCACATCGAAGGAGTTAGTAACAACTCCTTCGATTACATTGGAGGAGTTAGTAACAACTGTTAGAAAAACAAGATCGTGGAGCAATAAAATAAAACAAATGCGGAAATAAAACACAAAATATACACAATACAATAGAGACACATATATACATGGTTCACCAAGTGTGGGCTACGTCTACCAAATAAATTTCCAGGTACTTCCTTTATTATTACCCAACAAATGAAGGGATACAACCTACAACAAACCCATTGTAACTTCCTCTTCTTTCTCTTACAGTCTTCTATCTAAGAATATAATATTCGCAATGATACATAACCACAATACATTTCCCTCATAAAAGAGGGTTTCCTTCTATGGAAAACAACCCTAACATAACTTCTATCATCAGATCTGTGACCTTATAATGAATGGTCTAGATTTACAATGAAATTACAATATACATTTACAAGGCAATTTTTCTTTCGAGGGATTTTCCCCGAACTCCCATCGGGAATGCTGTACCCCGAACCCCTGTCGGGGACCACTTTCCCCAGGACCTCGTAGAGGGGTTAACCCCTCTCTGCACTCCCTCGTGTGGAGGAGTGTACATTCTTCCATGGTGGAAAGTCTTCATGGGGTATAAACACGACTGAAAACAAAGACCTCTGAATTGGGAAGATAATCAGGCTCCACAACCAACAATATCCCACTTGGAGACTGATCTCAACAACTCCACTACTATTGTATCTATTGGAATATGATCCTTCTTGGACCTGGATAATTTCTCATATTTACCTTCATGCTTGAAGACCAACTGAAATTGAGCAGGAACTCAATTTATCCCTAGTTACCCTCTTTGTTAACATGTCTGTAGGATTCTAGCTAGTGTGTATCTTTTCAAACTTCAAATGTCCATCTTCCAAGGAAGATCATATGAAATGGTACTTGATTTGTATATTCTTAGTCTTTGAATGGAATATTGAGTTATTTGCAAGATGAATGGCACTCTCACTATCACATTACAACATGCTATTCTCCTGCTTCTTTCCCAATTCCTTCATAAACCTCTATAACCAAATCATCTCTTTACTAGCCTATGTAGCAATAATGTACTATGCCTCTGTTGTTGAAAGTGAAACAACCTTTTTCAGTTTCAAAATTCAACTTACTGCTGTTCCACCTACAATAAAAACATACCCTGTGGTGCTCCTCCTGCTATCTTTATCACCTGTCATATCTGAATCAACATATCCCTGTAGAACAGTGTCTGAACCTTGAAAACATAATGCATGAGTAGAAGTACCTCTCAAATACCTGAGAACCAACTTTACTTTCTCCCAATGTTCTTTACCTGGATTGTTCATATAACTTCTCACAACCCCCACTACATTTGCAATATTTGGTCTTGTGAAAACGATCACATACATCAAGCTGCCAACTGTTGATGAATAAGGGACCCTGGAAATGTATTTTATTTCCTCCCATGTCTTGGAACACATTTACTTAATTTAAAATGGCTGGCCAAAGGTGTACTAATTGGTTTTTCATTCTTCATTCTAAACCTGTCCAACACCTTCTCTATGTACTCGCCCTGAGACAATGTCAATTTGTGATTTTTCTCGTCTCTTGTTATTCTCATACCAAGGATTTTCTTTGCATCACCGAAATCCTTCATCGCAAATGAATTAGATAATTTCTTCTTGAGCACATTTATATCCTTCATATTAGACCTTTCAACAAGCATGCCATATACATACAATAGCAAGATGATATAGCTTCCATATTATAGCCTTTTAAAATAAACATAGTGATCAGAATGGCATCTACTATAACCATGTTCTGTCATAAACCTACCAAAATTCAAATACCACTTCCTTGGAGCTTTATTTAGGCCATACGATCTCTTCTTCAACCTACATACAAAATTATCCTTCCCTTTGACCTCATACCCTTATGGCTGTTGGATATAAATCTCTTCCTCCAAATCCCCATGGAGAAACGCTGTTTTTACATCTAACTGTTCAAGATGCAAATATTCTACTGCTACAAGACTTAAAATAGTCCTAATTGAATTCATTTTAACAACAAGATAAAATATTTTATCAAAATATATACCTTTATTTTGTGCAAACCCCTTTACAACAAGTCTATCCTTGTACCACTTTTTCCCTGCATCTTCTTCCTTCAACTTGTAAACCAATTTATTCTGCAATGCTATTTTTCTTGCAGGCAACTGAATGAAGTCCCAAGTCTGGTTATTTAATAAGGAATCCATGTCCTCTTTCACGCCTTCAACTTGTAAACCCATTTACTCTGCAATGCTCTTTTTGCCGCAAACAACTGAACCAAGTCCTAATTCTGGTTATTTACCAAGGAATCCATTTCCTCTTTCATGCCTTGCTCCCACTTATTTTTGGTGTCTACCTGCATTGCCTCTTCATAAAATTCCAGTTCACCATAATCAATCAACATTAGATAATACAATGAATGAGAGTATCGTTCAGGGGGTCTACTTAACCTGATAGATCTTCTAACAACACTTGCAGGAGTTTGAGGTACCTACTGATCCTGTTGTTGTACATTATGATTTTTTGGTACCTTTGGAATTTATTTTTTAGTGATCTCATTAAGAACTGTGTATTATGGTTTTTCTTTTTCTTGTTTCTTTCCCTGCAACTGATCTTTGTACATGACCTTCTCATTGAATATGAAATCGCTACTCCTAATGATTTTCTTATTTTCATAATCCCATAAGCGATAGCCAAAATAATTAACACTGTATCCAATAAAGGTACACTTCTTGGATTTTTCCTCACGCTTTGTTCTATTTTCTTTATCAATATGGACAAATGATTCACAACCGAAAGTCTTCAAAAAATAATAGTTTAACTTTTTACCTGTCCATGCCTCCTCTGAAATTATACCATACAAATAGCTTGAAGGTCCTCTATTTATTAAGTAAACAACAATATCTACAACATCTGCCCATAAATGTAAGGGCAAACCGACATGCAATCTCATACTCCTTGCACGCTCCATGATTGTCCTGTTCATCCTTTCCGACACACCATTTTCTAGTGGTGTTCCTGAAACTGTCTTCTCTCTACGAATCCCATGGTATGAACAGTAATCATCAAACTCCTTGCTGCAATATTCACCTCCATTGTCTGATATGAGATACTTCAACCTTTTTCCTATCTCATTCTCAACCAAATCTTTCCATTTCTTGAAAGTATCAAAAACATAAGATTTTTGTTGAATGCAATAAACCCAAGTTTTTCTAGTTACATCATCAATAAAAGTAACATAATAATGAGATCCACCAAGAGATGATACCTCACTTGGTCCCCACACATCTATATTCAAAATCTCTAACCTTTCACTCTTATTTTCTTTTCCAACTCTGAGAAATCTGACTCTCTTATGTTTTCCATAAACATAATGCTCACAGAAATCCAAATCAATTTGTTAAATATCTGGAAATAAATTTATTTTTTGAAGCATCTACACCCCCTTCTCACTCATGTGTCCAAGACTGTGATGCCACAATGATGTAGCCACTCCTGTAGAAGCTGAAGATATAGAATATTTAGTATTACCAATACATAAATACAATGTGCCTACCTTCTCTCCTTTTTCTATCACCAATGATCCTTTGGTGACCTTCCACACCTTATCTGTAAATATGGATATAAAACCTTCACTTTCCAACTGCCCTGAAATTATATTTTTCCTTAGATTTGGAACATGTCTTACCTCCTTGAACAACCATTGGTTTCCATTGCTTTGCTTTATTTTTACCTTTCCCATTTCCAACAATTTTGCATGGTGCATCGTCACCCAAGTGAACCTGTCCAAAATCACCTTGAACATAATATAGAAAATGTTTCCTATGGGGTGTGGCATGAAATGAAGCCCATGAATATACTACCCAAGATTCAGAAATATTATCTATAGAAAGAATCAAAGAATCTTGTAACACATCACCTGTTACATTTGCTTCCTGATTTTTCTCCTGCTGTCCATATCTTTGTTTCTTTGGAGATCTGTAGTATTTATTTAGATGTCCTTTCTTCCCACAATTCCAACACTCTATCTTTCCAAATTCGTATTTG
>JASDQU011401451.1:51627-62417 GCA_032191745.1 Picea mariana | reverse complement strand
ATGGTGGAGACATATCATGAGTGAAATGACACTTTTTTTCCATGTTGGTGGATGCATTGGTTGTAATATTGGTAGATGCACATGTTGGCATGTTTATGGAGGCATATGATTGGTATACTATTTGCACATGTTTTGGTACATGATGTATTTGTTCATTCATTGGCATATTGTTTTCTTCATGATGTTTGGTATGGCATGAGTTTGATGCATGAACAGGTCCAAGGATAGTCATGTGGTAGCATATTTTTCATCTTGTAGAGAAGATAGGGGGATACATACCCATAGGGGGAGTCATTTTTCTTCCTATGATTCTAGGAGAATATATTTATCAGATGCATACTAGGAAAGAGCCCTATATTTGAAGAAAGAGCACATAGGCATAATTCCAGAGGGAGCGATGGTCACAGAGGGAGCATAAGTGATGTATCTTCAACATTACATCGGAGTGATAACGCTTTTTAAAATAGGGAAGATATTATTCAGAGGAATATCAAAAGGATTCAGGTAGGGGTAGTAGCCCCAAGGAGAGTTCAAGAAGGGGGAGCAGCCCCAAGAAGAGGAGAATGATCCTTTTCCATTGATGTCAAAGGGGGAGAGATAGTCACATGGATGCAATTGATGACTATTGATGTAGAACATGCCTTTTCTACATGTTTGCATCAATGATTGGTGTTGACATCAATGTTTCTATTTCCATCAATGCCAAAGGGGGAGATTGTTGGATCATGTTGCCATTGATTCCAAAGGTTTAATTAATTGATATTAAAGGATTGCTGTCAAGTGATGGATTGATGTCAAGTGATTGATTGATATCAAGGGATTTATTGTTTGATTGTTGCCAAAGGATGATTGATTGATTGTTGTAAAAGGATGAATGTCAAGGAATTGATTGGTGCCAAAGGATGATTGATTGATTGTTGTAAAAGGATGAATGTCAAGGAATTGATTGGTGCCAAAGGATGATTTAATGATGACAAAGGTCAAAGGTTTGATGAAAAATGATTGATGTTGTTTGATGTAAGGATGAATCATTATTGTAATATCATGGTTTATAAGGTGCACAAATGGATGAACTCCAAAGTGGTCCCCTTATGGTGAAATCCCTCACGGGAAGATGCTTTACAATTGAGTTATCCTAGAAGTATGGTTGGAGAATCCATGCTTATATGTGGAATAATGAGATGAATATCAGTGAAGATGTTGGTGAAACTATCCTAGATGGATAGTTCTTGTCATTTCATTTCCGGTGGTATGTGGAATGTCACATAACTCTTCATGGTTTGAGAGTTATGGCCCTACAAAGATGAAGGAACCTCATATGTAGGCTTGAAGCCCCAAAAGGTCAAAGAAGTCAAAGTGCTTGAAAAGAAGAAATTATTAATTAAATGGTAAAGAAAAGTGACAAATTCAAGGAGGAATATTTAAATGATAAAGTAATGGAGAACTTCTAATTATGGAAAGTTATTAACCCTAAAATGAGGAAAATGGGTTAAGTGACCTAGAATATGCTTCTAAGGAAGCTATTTGGAGAAGTATAAATAAGAGGAAAGGGTCTCTTGTGAAATGCATCTTTGGTGAGTATCTCTTGAGAATGTATTGAAGATATATTTTGAGAGAGAGAGTGTGTATGGAGGATCTCATGGACGCATCAAAGTTTCATCAAGTCTAAGATCATAACGAAAAAAGTCTCAGAAGTTCATAAACCCTAGTTTATGAGGTATACGTGGGTTGTAGTGAGACAGGGTGTGTACATACACGAGTTGTATGAAGATAGGGCACATACAGTGGATGAAGTCATGAAGAGTGGTGAGTGAGCTGATGATAGGATCTTGAAGACTAAAGCAGGTTCTAGATTTGCATTCTATGAGGTCAGATCTGCCACTGAAACTCTAATATGGTTACATTGTTGTCTTGATGGATGCTCTTGCTTGTTGTGTTGTGAATTCTTAAGGAATTATTGGTATGGATTTTATGATGTGTTTGTCTTGGTTGAGTGAGCAACATTCTTATGATTTAGTGCTGATATGATTGCTATAGTATGTTGATTTCTTATACATGATTGAGTATCATTTATAGTGTGTTGTTGAGGAGAATGAGTAAGTTGTTGGAGAGCTTGGATGTGTTGTGATTGGTTATGGATCAAATGGGACAGTGAAAGATATAAGAGAATGTGATTGAAGGTTATAGATGATCTGACTTCATCTTGAAGAGAAAACCCTAAGAGCTCATAAGTGATACGTAGGCTGTAGTATAGACTCACCGCATACATACGCGAGTTGTACTACTGGTAGGGCGTGTACATATGCATGTTGCACTACCGACAGTTCGCATACCTATTGACATATTGATATCTATTGAGGATTGTTTCCCCATCTAAGTTGGTGATGAGGGTGTAAGTCGAGTTTTGCATTATAGAGCTTGTGCTCTTGTAGATTTTTACTATATTCAGTGTTGTTGATAAACCCAAGGATTGTTTTCTATGATAAAAAGAAAATTGTACATACATCTTGTGTTCTTTGTGGTGATGATTTGTTGATGATATATTGTTAATATATGTTCACATTTAATTGGTTATAAACGACAACAATAAGTAATGAGTAAGTGATGATTTCTAACTAATGAGTTTTGTGTAAGAGGGAAGTTTTGGGAAAAATAGCCCTACACTATTGAAACCCTCCTCTCAGTGTAGTTGGTGTGTCCAACATTAAGTTCAATGTATATTTCACCTTTCATAAACTTAATATGTACTTAATCGGGTAGTCTTTTGGTTACTTGAATTAATGATGGATCCTCTTTTTCTTTGAACGAGGAACCCATCATATTCCATTCATCTACCTCCACCCTTCGTATGATGTCGAGCTTCTTTCTTATGCAGATCTAGGTGACATTGTACATGTACAAGTGTTATTCCTTTGTTACATCAACATTTTGCTTGTTAATTTCTTTCAAAATATTTTAAAATCATACTAGTAATTCATACTTATGAAAATTCCCTTTCTTCCAGGTCATATTCCCATCAATTGAAGGGCTTCATAGATCGAATATCATGAAAGGTAATTGGGTTCCTGGATTGTAATATCGAAGGAATAGTTTAATGGAAACCCCTTGCATGATTTCTCTACATCATGTTTATCACTATCGCAATTGGCTAGGAATGTTTATATATCATTCTGATATAATTATAAACACATACTGTGAAAATACATATATAATTTTTTTAGATTCCAAGTATATTTTTTTCATCCCATGCATACATATTTTGCAGCTATGATTGAACACTTTTCTCTTATGCTTACTATGTGAATGTTTTCCATTGTTAACAGTATGATTACTTTCCATTGAAATTACCATATAATTACTCTCCATTGTTGTTACTGTATAACTGATTGTAATTTTTAACAGACTTACAATACCTCATTTAAAACAATTGTAGATGGTATAATGTGCATATTTACAGAATATAAATAATTCAAGTTCTAGATATGGATTCTATATCAACCTTTACTTCAGGTAATGGCCATTATGGTAATACAACTTTAATGTATTGAAACTAAAAACATAGAGATATTTATCTAAGATATTTCATCATAAGACAATTGTAATAACAACAACATAGACATTTAAGTTTAACAAATTGAATTGAAAAACCTAGAATAAGGAAGGAAAAGTCAAGTTCCACCCAACTGTAGAATGAATCAGCCAATTCAATTGATCCAATCAACCCCAAGCGTGATCATGAATCCATGAGGGCGAACTAATATCCCTGTTTCAACACTCCTCTTATTCTTGACAATTTCCTAACACATATAGTGCTCACACAACAACTCTTTCTTCCTATGTTCTCTACAAAAAGAAATATTTTTTAGCTATTTCCTTTCTTCCACATGTTAAGTAGCATCATGCCTCCTCACACATGTGTTCTTATATTTATTTTTTTCCCCGGTATTATTCTTCCCCAACTCTTTTCCCTCCTTGGGATTTCTTGTAGCTTGGGGAAATCCCTAATTTCCAGGGTGTGTCCATCACTAAAATGGACTTCAAACACTTTTCCTTTCCTACCCAAGGTCAAATTTTGTAACGAATCCATCGTTATCCTATAATCCTTTATATTATTAACTCCACATTCAAAAATATTACCATACAAGGATGATTTTAAGTTTGTTCAATAATTAAAGTTGCATAGGAGCCTATAATCACTTTGAAGGAAAATATTCAACTTTACTACTTAAAATTATTAATTCTATTGAAGATGGAATTATTATTATGAGACCAATGTTATTGTGTATCATATCCCAACAAGCCCGAGGATCGACCTTAAGCATCATCACTTTAGAACGATTGTTATATTACACATGATAATAAAATCGAAATATAAGGACTTCATAACATTTTGTAATAGTAACCTTACGTTATCATGTTGTACCGATGAAAGTTTTACGTGATAATAATAATATCAAAATTTAAGGACTTCATAATAATTCTACAATAATTTTTTTTACGAAGGTGATTAAAGATAAGATAGAATGAAAAACGTTAATCGGTCTCCTCGCCCCGACTCTGTACTGAACAGTATAGATACAAGTAAGAATGATTTAACTCAAAAATTATGAGAGTAAACAATTTCCTCAGTAAGAAAATGGTAGGTCAACCTCCCCTGGAGACATGCATCAACTGAAACTAAAGTTCCAATAAACATTCATTAAGAGTTAATAAAATATCGAGGTTTAACCATAGTTATATCTATTCATAAATTTCTAGAATCGTCACCTTCGTAAGGAATCCAATTAAAGGATCCCTATATATTTTATAAAATCCGAGCTGGAAATTTACTAATGTTCCAAATAGACAGGTGACATCCATCACCAAAATTTGGAAGGATTCTCCAAAACGTGTAGGTTAAACATAACTACCAATTCAAAACCAGAACGAAGAATTAATTTCTGACAAGAATTCTAGTCTTGACTGAAGATAGGAGAAACATAACTCGCTCATGAATAAAGCCATCTATTCAAATCGACAAGAAAATGGAAGAAGGGTGAAACAACATCTTAGTGTAAAAATTATCACATGCCGAGCTTAAAAAGAGAAATCTCATCGACTGGTGTAATATCAGTCTTCAATTTAAAATTAGAGGATGTTTGTTGGATATGTCTACCCTATATGAGGTGTACAATGTCAAGCAACTTAGGATTCCACTTCACAAATTCTAAGACTAGATTACGAGAAGAGATAACGTGGAGAAATTTTTTTATAACTAATATCTCCAAGAAAAAAACAAAACCTACAAATAAATTCCATTTGTTATTAATATTGTGCATAAAATAATATTGTTTAATTGATGTCGTAAGGAAAAGTCTCGATCTAGTTCATTTTATGCAATTTATTAATCCATAACCAATTAATTCATTTTCAATAGTGCATCAATATATAACACAAACTTGCGTCGAACAATGGGTTTTGAGAATAATCTATGCGACCCACATATTTCAACAGTTCATGCATAACATACAGTTTATAAATCTATACAGAAAAAATTACTTAAGTTACATAAAACTAATCTAGATGTATATAACCATGTTGAATTTAAGGAATGTAACTTGCGCTCGAATTCAATGGAATTTTTGCAATACATTTATAAAATCATAAATAATTTTTTTCTTCTCTTACGTTACAACTCTGCACTTGAAATCAAATATAATGTCATAATAAAAATACCATGACCCAAATAAAAATTTAGTTGATGATGATCTACAACTCAAAACATCTCCAACATCCTCCTTTCCACTTTCTAACCCAATGACTTCATCAGTACCTCCCATCCAATGCTAGGGGTACTATTCTTCCCTCGTAGCCCCCCGAGATGCAAAGGGGACAATCACATGAAACTAGTAACAATAGCAACCTAATATTTCCTTTCGAGGAAGAGCTTCCACTCTCTTCTAGCTTGGAATCCCAAATCTCATAAGTAAAACACAGTCCAACAAAAAATTGGCAGCATAACAGTACCAAGAAAAGTGAGCCCCTTATCTCTTCTACCCCATTTCTTTTATAGGTAAAATCTCAATGAAACTTGTCCACATGCACAAGTAATTCAACATTTTAGTTATTTTATTATTTATTATTCACTCACACACTTGTCTCACTCTCCCCAAGTTTGTACAAGTAATTACCCTATTTTAATTAAAAATCCATTTTCCCTCACATTCCCCAATGTGTTCCTATTTTTTCTCTCAGTTGTCCCTTTATTCCCCATTTTCTCATTTAATGAGTGTCCCCTAACTAGATATTAGTTAGAGTTGGATTAGGAGTCTTATTTTAGTTAGACTTAGTGGTAGTTTGACTGAATATGCTATTCTATGTGTACACCTATTATCTCATATTATTATTTCTTTCTATCTTAAGAATCCATTTTATTAATTTCATGCACACATGTGCATTTTATCCAAGCTTTAAATTTTATTCCCCTTTTTCCTAGAGTTTGATTATACTCTCAAATATTTTAACTTGTGTCATAATTTATTTAGTCCTTTATTTAAATTTAGACTTAGACATAGTCTTAGACTAGGCTTAGACTCTTGTTAAGCTTCTAAGTTTATAATTTACTAACTAATTAATTATTTTATTTTAACAAGATATAAACATTTTAATTTTTTCTAGGCCACCTAGATTTATTGACTCGTGTTTTAATTTCGCAATGTTTCCTTCAAGACGCACCTCTGTGCTCCAAGGGTGTCACTCACCTTTGACTAGTTTTGCATGTTTTTCCGATCCTTGGAGTCAACACTCCATTGATTCAACCTTGTGAGAGACTAAGGGCTTCTAAGGAATAAAGATTCCACCTTATTGTGTGCCCCTTATATTTCCTCGTGGGCAATTGTCTCAATCTACCCTCACGACATCGTGTACCTATCGAACTAGGTAATCGTTAACCTACAATTTAGGTCCTGGAGAGAGTGCTAGTAGGCAGTGACAGGGATATTTCCACACCTCTCCCTCAATTTTTTTATTTTTTTGCATGGCCCCTTTTCTCCTTATGTGACTCAGATTAGCAAGCATCGTCAAGCTTGCATCCATTGACAAAAACAATGGAAAAAATTCATATACATAAATCATACTGTAATCAATCATATATCACATGTGCGTAAAATGAAATACTCAATAAAAATACAATCCACTCCCTAACTCAATATGGAGTCCAAATAAGTCCATTAATTCCATCCACATCCATAACCTATCATGTGTCCTGTGCACTTAGGAAAACTTGTCAATAATATATGTCAATACGTATACATTTGAGGTAACAATGAATCACAATACATCCTCAACATCATATAAAAATCATAATCGAAATGAAATTGTAATGTATTATATCCGGATCACTTGCACGCAAGTGTTCTCAAAGAATAAGTCAATATAAGTGTGATCAGTAGTATGGGGTGTTACATTCACCCCCTCTTGTTTTAAATTTTTTCCAAAAGTTTGTTCAGCATATAAACGTAAGTAAATAAATTTATCTAACATAGATCTACATATCTAATCTATCAGACAAATAGGGAAATTCTTGATGCATCTCATATGCGTCCTCCCATGTAGTCGAGTGTGGACTATAATGGTCCCACTATACCTTGACATGATCAACTATTCCATGTTGTAGCTGTCACATGTGATGGTCTAGAATGTGTATTGGATCCACCATGAGAGAACCCTCATCCGACACCAAAAAATAACTCATGTCAATAACATGTGATGGATCACTAATATAATATCATAAAACAGATACATGAAATACATTGTGCATGTGCCTCAAAGAATAAGGAAAGGCTAGTTGATAACCCATGGGTCCTTTCTTTTCCACAACCTCAAAAGGTCCCACAAACATAGGAGATATTTTAGCACCCTTTCCAAACTTGATCGAATTCTTTTGCGGCTTTACCCATAATAAAACTATGTCACCAACCTCATAACTAGGATCAACGCAATGTGCATAATCATAACTGTTATGTCAATCTTGTGCCTCTTTAATCCTTTGTCCTATCGATTTCAATTGTTCTTCCATTTCTTGGATCACTTCCTGTCCCACTAGGACCCTATCCTCAAGTCGATCCCAGCTCAACGACATATGACATGGTCACCCGTAAAGAAACTCAAATAGTTCCATGTTAATTGTACTCTGGTATTTTTTGTTGTATGCAAACTCTACCAATGGAAATAAGTATTTCCAATTTTTTTGTTGATCCATTACATACATACCCAACATATCCTCCAAAATCTGGTTCATTCTTTTTGTTTTTTCGTCTGTCTCTGTGTGATACGTTGTACTAAAATTCAATTGTGTTTTGAAGGCCTCTTGGAAGTTGGTCCAAAACCATCCTTTAAACATTGATCCATGATCTGATATGATCTTTCTTAGTACTCCATGTATCCTAACAATTTTGCTAACAAAAAATCTATCTGGATCCGGCACCTAATACATCGTACACACTGGAATAAAGTGTGCTCTCTTCATCATAGTGTCAACTACCACAAAAATTGGATCCTGTCTCCTTGCCATCAGTGGAAATCCAACAATAAAATCCATCAAAATGACCTCCCATTTTGATTTAGGAATACCATGTGGCTATAACAATGCTACTGGGTGTCTATGTTCAACCTTCACTTGCTGACATTTTAGCCATCCCGCCACATAACTAACTATGTCCTCTTTCATTCCTTTCCAGAAGAATAAAGGCTTAATGTTTTCCTTCATCTTTGTGAATCCTGGATGAGCCATGTAAACTTCTCAATGAGCTTCACTTAATATCATACTTCTTAATTCTTCGTTAGGCGGTACATAAATTCTATTGTTATATATCAGCAATCCATCGCTATCCAATGAATAACCTTCAAACTTCGGTACCATCATGGTATTTTGTCCAATATTATCCTTACCTTCTTTGTACCATTCATCGTCTATATGTAAGGTTCAATTTTTTTCTTGAACATTCGTCTTAAGAGGTATTATCAAGAATATGTGTGGTCTCTAACTCAATACATCTGCTACTCTGTTCACCGTCCCGTTAATGTAAGTAATCTCAAAATTTATTCGCTTAGTATTTTTTACCAATGCCTTTGTCGCACGTTTAGGTCACTCTACATAAAAATAAGTTGCAATCCAAAATGATCTATTTTTTATTCAATTTTTTTTTCAATCAAATAATGTCTCCATAATCGTAAGGCATATATGATTACCAATAACTCCAAGTCGTGTGTTGTGTAGTTTTCCTCATGTCTTCTCAATTTCCTTGAAATGCAAGTGATCACTCGACCTTCTTGCATCACAATTTTTCCTAAACCTTCCTTGGATGCGTCCATGCATACCAAGAATTCTTTGTCCATGTTGGGGACCTTCAATATCGACATTTTCATCAACATCTCCTTAATATTTTGAAATTCTTCCTCACATTTATTTGTCCATATGAACTTCTTGTTTTTCTTCAATTCCATGATTGGATTTTCTATCTTCAAAACACCTTTGACGAATCGACAATAAGATCCTGCTAAACCCATAAATCTACGTAATCTTTGTACCTTTGTCGGAGTTGGCCATTCCATAATAAGATCTACTTTCATTGGATCCACAATGATACCTTCTCCAGATATCATATGTCACAAGTAATGAATCTTTGATTGGTAAAAAGAACATTTTGAAAGTTTCTCGTACAATTTGATTTATCTTAAACACTGTAAAACCATTCTTAGGTGTTCTCCATTCTCTTCTTTCATCGAATAATAAATCAGTATGTCATCAATGAATACTTGAACATACTTTTCCAAGTATTCACGTAATACCCCATTCATCAAACTCATAAATATACCAAGGGAATTTGTCAGTCCAAATGGTAAAACGATGAACTCATTGTGTTTGAATCTTGTCTTAAATGCGGTCTTAGGGATATCTTACTCTTCAATCTGTAAGTAATGATATCCTGATCTCAAGTCGATCTTAAAAAATACATCTTATCCCTTCATCTAATCAAATAAATCATCAATCCTTGGAAATAGATATTGGCTCTTGATCATAGCCTTATTCAATTGATGGTAGTCAATACAAAATCTTCACGATCCATCCTTCTTTCTAACAAAAATTATTGGCGCACCCCAATGTGACACACCTCGACGTAAAAGTCCCAAGTCTAACAATTCCTTTAGTTGCATTTTCAACTCCTGCAATTCATATTTTGACACCCGATAGGGAGTTCTTGCAATAGGTTCAATTCTAGGTTTCATATCTATGGTAAAATCCAATTCTCTTTCCAGTGCCAAACCTGGTAATTATTCAGGAAATACATCGATAAACTCTTGTACTATAGGAAGGTTTTTTAATCTTTCTTCCTTGCCCTTTTTTCGTTTATCACTAAGATTTTATATAACTTGCATTGCTTGCACATACTCTTTTTCAATTGTAGGGAATAAATAAACCTTAAGGACACTCCCTAGTTTCTTCCTACAATTACTCTACTATGTTCCAAATCATCCGTCAAACTTAATTATTTCATCTTAAAATTAAGTATCACATCATGAGATACCAACCACTCCATGCATATCACTATGTCATAAGATTCTAAGATCGTGACATATAGGTTGGCCTTTGTGACTAAATCACCAAGTTAATGCTATAGTCCATAACCTTTCCTCCAACATTTTGTTTGGCACCTAATTCCATTTCTACGTATCTGAACTCATCCTACTGAACTACCTTTACCTTAATTCTCTTACACGTTTCAATTGAAATAAATCTCTCTATAGCACCC
>JASDQU011401451.1:23331-51607 GCA_032191745.1 Picea mariana | reverse complement strand
ACTAAAATGGACTTCAAACACTTTTCCTTTCCTACCCAAGGTCAAATTTTGTAACGAATCCATCGTTATCCTATAATCCTTTATATTATTAACTCCACATTCAAAAATATTACCATACAAGGATGATTTTAAGTTTGTTCAATAATTAAAGTTGCATAGGAGCCTATAATCACTTTGAAGGAAAATATTCAACTTTACTACTTAAAATTATTAATTCTATTGAAGATGGAATTATTATTATGAGACCAATGTTATTGTGTATCATATCCCAACAAGCCCGAGGATCGACCTTAAGCATCATCACTTTAGAACGATTGTTATATTACACATGATAATAAAATCGAAATATAAGGACTTCATAACATTTTGTAATAGTAACCTTACGTTATCATGTTGTACCGATGAAAGTTTTACGTGATAATAATAATATCAAAATTTAAGGACTTCATAATAATTCTACAATAATTTTTTTTACGAAGGTGATTAAAGATAAGATAGAATGAAAAACGTTAATCGGTCTCCTCGCCCCGACTCTGTACTGAACAGTATAGATACAAGTAAGAATGATTTAACTCAAAAATTATGAGAGTAAACAATTTCCTCAGTAAGAAAATGGTAGGTCAACCTCCCCTGGAGACATGCATCAACTGAAACTAAAGTTCCAATAAACATTCATTAAGAGTTAATAAAATATCGAGGTTTAACCATAGTTATATCTATTCATAAATTTCTAGAATCGTCACCTTCGTAAGGAATCCAATTAAAGGATCCCTATATATTTTATAAAATCCGAGCTGGAAATTTACTAATGTTCCAAATAGACAGGTGACATCCATCACCAAAATTTGGAAGGATTCTCCAAAACGTGTAGGTTAAACATAACTACCAATTCAAAACCAGAACGAAGAATTAATTTCTGACAAGAATTCTAGTCTTGACTGAAGATAGGAGAAACATAACTCGCTCATGAATAAAGCCATCTATTCAAATCGACAAGAAAATGGAAGAAGGGTGAAACAACATCTTAGTGTAAAAATTATCACATGCCGAGCTTAAAAAGAGAAATCTCATCGACTGGTGTAATATCAGTCTTCAATTTAAAATTAGAGGATGTTTGTTGGATATGTCTACCCTATATGAGGTGTACAATGTCAAGCAACTTAGGATTCCACTTCACAAATTCTAAGACTAGATTACGAGAAGAGATAACGTGGAGAAATTTTTTTATAACTAATATCTCCAAGAAAAAAACAAAACCTACAAATAAATTCCATTTGTTATTAATATTGTGCATAAAATAATATTGTTTAATTGATGTCGTAAGGAAAAGTCTCGATCTAGTTCATTTTATGCAATTTATTAATCCATAACCAATTAATTCATTTTCAATAGTGCATCAATATATAACACAAACTTGCGTCGAACAATGGGTTTTGAGAATAATCTATGCGACCCACATATTTCAACAGTTCATGCATAACATACAGTTTATAAATCTATACAGAAAAAATTACTTAAGTTACATAAAACTAATCTAGATGTATATAACCATGTTGAATTTAAGGAATGTAACTTGCGCTCGAATTCAATGGAATTTTTGCAATACATTTATAAAATCATAAATAATTTTTTTCTTCTCTTACGTTACAACTCTGCACTTGAAATCAAATATAATGTCATAATAAAAATACCATGACCCAAATAAAAATTTAGTTGATGATGATCTACAACTCAAAACATCTCCAACATCCTCCTTTCCACTTTCTAACCCAATGACTTCATCAGTACCTCCCATCCAATGCTAGGGGTACTATTCTTCCCTCGTAGCCCCCCGAGATGCAAAGGGGACAATCACATGAAACTAGTAACAATAGCAACCTAATATTTCCTTTCGAGGAAGAGCTTCCACTCTCTTCTAGCTTGGAATCCCAAATCTCATAAGTAAAACACAGTCCAACAAAAAATTGGCAGCATAACAGTACCAAGAAAAGTGAGCCCCTTATCTCTTCTACCCCATTTCTTTTATAGGTAAAATCTCAATGAAACTTGTCCACATGCACAAGTAATTCAACATTTTAGTTATTTTATTATTTATTATTCACTCACACACTTGTCTCACTCTCCCCAAGTTTGTACAAGTAATTACCCTATTTTAATTAAAAATCCATTTTCCCTCACATTCCCCAATGTGTTCCTATTTTTTCTCTCAGTTGTCCCTTTATTCCCCATTTTCTCATTTAATGAGTGTCCCCTAACTAGATATTAGTTAGAGTTGGATTAGGAGTCTTATTTTAGTTAGACTTAGTGGTAGTTTGACTGAATATGCTATTCTATGTGTACACCTATTATCTCATATTATTATTTCTTTCTATCTTAAGAATCCATTTTATTAATTTCATGCACACATGTGCATTTTATCCAAGCTTTAAATTTTATTCCCCTTTTTCCTAGAGTTTGATTATACTCTCAAATATTTTAACTTGTGTCATAATTTATTTAGTCCTTTATTTAAATTTAGACTTAGACATAGTCTTAGACTAGGCTTAGACTCTTGTTAAGCTTCTAAGTTTATAATTTACTAACTAATTAATTATTTTATTTTAACAAGATATAAACATTTTAATTTTTTCTAGGCCACCTAGATTTATTGACTCGTGTTTTAATTTCGCAATGTTTCCTTCAAGACGCACCTCTGTGCTCCAAGGGTGTCACTCACCTTTGACTAGTTTTGCATGTTTTTCCGATCCTTGGAGTCAACACTCCATTGATTCAACCTTGTGAGAGACTAAGGGCTTCTAAGGAATAAAGATTCCACCTTATTGTGTGCCCCTTATATTTCCTCGTGGGCAATTGTCTCAATCTACCCTCACGACATCGTGTACCTATCGAACTAGGTAATCGTTAACCTACAATTTAGGTCCTGGAGAGAGTGCTAGTAGGCAGTGACAGGGATATTTCCACACCTCTCCCTCAATTTTTTTATTTTTTTGCATGGCCCCTTTTCTCCTTATGTGACTCAGATTAGCAAGCATCGTCAAGCTTGCATCCATTGACAAAAACAATGGAAAAAATTCATATACATAAATCATACTGTAATCAATCATATATCACATGTGCGTAAAATGAAATACTCAATAAAAATACAATCCACTCCCTAACTCAATATGGAGTCCAAATAAGTCCATTAATTCCATCCACATCCATAACCTATCATGTGTCCTGTGCACTTAGGAAAACTTGTCAATAATATATGTCAATACGTATACATTTGAGGTAACAATGAATCACAATACATCCTCAACATCATATAAAAATCATAATCGAAATGAAATTGTAATGTATTATATCCGGATCACTTGCACGCAAGTGTTCTCAAAGAATAAGTCAATATAAGTGTGATCAGTAGTATGGGGTGTTACATTCACCCCCTCTTGTTTTAAATTTTTTCCAAAAGTTTGTTCAGCATATAAACGTAAGTAAATAAATTTATCTAACATAGATCTACATATCTAATCTATCAGACAAATAGGGAAATTCTTGATGCATCTCATATGCGTCCTCCCATGTAGTCGAGTGTGGACTATAATGGTCCCACTATACCTTGACATGATCAACTATTCCATGTTGTAGCTGTCACATGTGATGGTCTAGAATGTGTATTGGATCCACCATGAGAGAACCCTCATCCGACACCAAAAAATAACTCATGTCAATAACATGTGATGGATCACTAATATAATATCATAAAACAGATACATGAAATACATTGTGCATGTGCCTCAAAGAATAAGGAAAGGCTAGTTGATAACCCATGGGTCCTTTCTTTTCCACAACCTCAAAAGGTCCCACAAACATAGGAGATATTTTAGCACCCTTTCCAAACTTGATCGAATTCTTTTGCGGCTTTACCCATAATAAAACTATGTCACCAACCTCATAACTAGGATCAACGCAATGTGCATAATCATAACTGTTATGTCAATCTTGTGCCTCTTTAATCCTTTGTCCTATCGATTTCAATTGTTCTTCCATTTCTTGGATCACTTCCTGTCCCACTAGGACCCTATCCTCAAGTCGATCCCAGCTCAACGACATATGACATGGTCACCCGTAAAGAAACTCAAATAGTTCCATGTTAATTGTACTCTGGTATTTTTTGTTGTATGCAAACTCTACCAATGGAAATAAGTATTTCCAATTTTTTTGTTGATCCATTACATACATACCCAACATATCCTCCAAAATCTGGTTCATTCTTTTTGTTTTTTCGTCTGTCTCTGTGTGATACGTTGTACTAAAATTCAATTGTGTTTTGAAGGCCTCTTGGAAGTTGGTCCAAAACCATCCTTTAAACATTGATCCATGATCTGATATGATCTTTCTTAGTACTCCATGTATCCTAACAATTTTGCTAACAAAAAATCTATCTGGATCCGGCACCTAATACATCGTACACACTGGAATAAAGTGTGCTCTCTTCATCATAGTGTCAACTACCACAAAAATTGGATCCTGTCTCCTTGCCATCAGTGGAAATCCAACAATAAAATCCATCAAAATGACCTCCCATTTTGATTTAGGAATACCATGTGGCTATAACAATGCTACTGGGTGTCTATGTTCAACCTTCACTTGCTGACATTTTAGCCATCCCGCCACATAACTAACTATGTCCTCTTTCATTCCTTTCCAGAAGAATAAAGGCTTAATGTTTTCCTTCATCTTTGTGAATCCTGGATGAGCCATGTAAACTTCTCAATGAGCTTCACTTAATATCATACTTCTTAATTCTTCGTTAGGCGGTACATAAATTCTATTGTTATATATCAGCAATCCATCGCTATCCAATGAATAACCTTCAAACTTCGGTACCATCATGGTATTTTGTCCAATATTATCCTTACCTTCTTTGTACCATTCATCGTCTATATGTAAGGTTCAATTTTTTTCTTGAACATTCGTCTTAAGAGGTATTATCAAGAATATGTGTGGTCTCTAACTCAATACATCTGCTACTCTGTTCACCGTCCCGTTAATGTAAGTAATCTCAAAATTTATTCGCTTAGTATTTTTTACCAATGCCTTTGTCGCACGTTTAGGTCACTCTACATAAAAATAAGTTGCAATCCAAAATGATCTATTTTTTATTCAATTTTTTTTTCAATCAAATAATGTCTCCATAATCGTAAGGCATATATGATTACCAATAACTCCAAGTCGTGTGTTGTGTAGTTTTCCTCATGTCTTCTCAATTTCCTTGAAATGCAAGTGATCACTCGACCTTCTTGCATCACAATTTTTCCTAAACCTTCCTTGGATGCGTCCATGCATACCAAGAATTCTTTGTCCATGTTGGGGACCTTCAATATCGACATTTTCATCAACATCTCCTTAATATTTTGAAATTCTTCCTCACATTTATTTGTCCATATGAACTTCTTGTTTTTCTTCAATTCCATGATTGGATTTTCTATCTTCAAAACACCTTTGACGAATCGACAATAAGATCCTGCTAAACCCATAAATCTACGTAATCTTTGTACCTTTGTCGGAGTTGGCCATTCCATAATAAGATCTACTTTCATTGGATCCACAATGATACCTTCTCCAGATATCATATGTCACAAGTAATGAATCTTTGATTGGTAAAAAGAACATTTTGAAAGTTTCTCGTACAATTTGATTTATCTTAAACACTGTAAAACCATTCTTAGGTGTTCTCCATTCTCTTCTTTCATCGAATAATAAATCAGTATGTCATCAATGAATACTTGAACATACTTTTCCAAGTATTCACGTAATACCCCATTCATCAAACTCATAAATATACCAAGGGAATTTGTCAGTCCAAATGGTAAAACGATGAACTCATTGTGTTTGAATCTTGTCTTAAATGCGGTCTTAGGGATATCTTACTCTTCAATCTGTAAGTAATGATATCCTGATCTCAAGTCGATCTTAAAAAATACATCTTATCCCTTCATCTAATCAAATAAATCATCAATCCTTGGAAATAGATATTGGCTCTTGATCATAGCCTTATTCAATTGATGGTAGTCAATACAAAATCTTCACGATCCATCCTTCTTTCTAACAAAAATTATTGGCGCACCCCAATGTGACACACCTCGACGTAAAAGTCCCAAGTCTAACAATTCCTTTAGTTGCATTTTCAACTCCTGCAATTCATATTTTGACACCCGATAGGGAGTTCTTGCAATAGGTTCAATTCTAGGTTTCATATCTATGGTAAAATCCAATTCTCTTTCCAGTGCCAAACCTGGTAATTATTCAGGAAATACATCGATAAACTCTTGTACTATAGGAAGGTTTTTTAATCTTTCTTCCTTGCCCTTTTTTCGTTTATCACTAAGATTTTATATAACTTGCATTGCTTGCACATACTCTTTTTCAATTGTAGGGAATAAATAAACCTTAAGGACACTCCCTAGTTTCTTCCTACAATTACTCTACTATGTTCCAAATCATCCGTCAAACTTAATTATTTCATCTTAAAATTAAGTATCACATCATGAGATACCAACCACTCCATGCATATCACTATGTCATAAGATTCTAAGATCGTGACATATAGGTTGGCCTTTGTGACTAAATCACCAAGTTAATGCTATAGTCCATAACCTTTCCTCCAACATTTTGTTTGGCACCTAATTCCATTTCTACGTATCTGAACTCATCCTACTGAACTACCTTTACCTTAATTCTCTTACACGTTTCAATTGAAATAAATCTCTCTATAGCACCCGGATCTATCAAAATACTAAAAGTTTGATCGGTGATTGTACCTAACGTCTCGAGCACAATGGACAGGTGCTCGGCCTGACGGTTGTTCACCATGACATGTATCCTGTGGGCCTTTCCCAAATCTCAAACTGTAGTGGGTCCTAATGATCCAACCACTTTGGCCTTATCAATTAGACAATCATGCTAGTAATGTGCCTCTTCACATGTCCAACATCTAGTCATCGGTCCAGTGCTCCTAGTCCTCAAAGTAAAAGTTGTTGGCCTAACAGTCTGTGATCTTGGTATTTTCTGTAGAACATGCCTAAGTTGTTGTTGTTGTTGCTATTTCTATGGTGCTTTGTAAGAATTCCTCCTCTAAGAAGTCTTTCATTGGAGTGTCAAGAACATAGGTCCTCTAGGTGTATCTTGATGCCCAAAAGTCTGTCTGGCTGATGTTTGATGTTGTTGTGCTCCTGATGTTTTTTTTTTCAGTCTGTCTAAAAGGATTCCTTCCCTGACCTACACTTATCAGTTCTTCCTCAACTATGAGGGCCTTATGAACTTCATCATGCAATGTCTAAGGAATTAGTATCCTCACCTTCACATAGATGTTGAAGTTAAGTCCCAACACAAACTTGTTTATGTTTAAATTATCTATGTTCAGATTTGGAGCATACCTAAGTAGCTCCATGAACCTTTCCTCATACTCTAGCACCATAAAAATAACTTGTTGTATGACATTGAACTCATTAATATGTCTCTCAATGAATTCATCGAACAAGTACCTCTCTTGGAATCGTTGCTCGAACAATTCACATGACACATCTTCCACGACCATATTTAGTGGAGGTAGGAGTGTCTTTGACCAAAGTAGATAACTACCTTTCTTTTGAAAGAATTCCATGTAGACTTTCATGCTGGAGGTGTAATCACAAAGTGGGAAGCACATTGCCATGTTCTCCAACCATGCCTCGGCGTCTAAGTTGTCTGTGGCACCCTATAACTTGGAAAACTTAACCTTATTGAGTTCTTTGTGTATACTACTACTACCATTTGGATCACGCTATGAACCCCCATTGAGAACAAAATGTTATGCCCTCATATTGATCCAGGTGGTTGATCAATGCCTCTGACATCCTCTAGAAGGATCTCATCATACCTACCACATACCCCACAACAACTTGCTCCTACTCAGTAGTCTTCTCATCTCCCCGAGGGTTAGATCCCTCTAGCATGGATACTATCATAGGAGGAACACCTCTTCAACCTGCACCACGATGTCTACTTCCCCTGCATCCTCTAACCATGGTTACCTACACGTACAATTTTAAAATTAATTAGTGATCAATCTTTAATCATTTAATTTAACATAGTGGAAGGCGTAATAGGTCCCTTGTCGCAGGGTTGAACCCCATCTTATACCATATGTAATGACCCCTCCATTACAACATAAAATTAAGTGAGTGCCATAGTGGTAATTATTTTATTTTATTTTTGTTAAACATCAATGAGGACAAGTGTTATGCTAAATAACATACATCAAAATTTACACATACATTTTCATCAATATCACTACACAACAAGACTCATACATAACATCACCGATAATCAAAGATCTAACATATCAACAATATAACAAAGAGGTCTACCCTCCCAACCTACCCTACAAGGTTAGGACCTTCAAGTCACATAATCAACGCTCAAGTCCAGGATTCATCTGATTGATTCTTACCATCTAAGGTCTTAGGACTATAGAGTGTTCTAAGAAACATGAAGATATCTACTCCCATAACCAACTCAATCCTAGAGTCGGGACTAAATTCAATGGAAAGGTACTTAATCATAAAGAAATTAAATTCAAACAGTAACTGTTAGGACCATCTATAATCATCACCAATGTAAAAAAACATAATCAAGCAAACTCTTTTTTATATACATATATATTTTCAATAACAGAATACTACATTTTCCTCCTCAAAACTAAAGTAAGTAATCTTATCAATTATTATACCTAGTATCAATGTTAGCTTCACTCCGGTTTTTGTCACTAATAAAAATGCCAACAATCACATTACATGACTAAGTATATTTTGACCAATGACAAGGTTATATTAATATAAAACAACTTTATTGTATACTACCTAAAACATTTAACCTCCAAAATTATGAGACAACCAAAAGGTGATTTCACTTCAACAATCCAACGGATATTTGTAAAAGAAATACTATATCTTAATATACTTGATTCATTTATAGTGCATTTATTTTGAAGTAGCATATTAAAAAGAAAAGAAAAAAACTCAATATGACTTTACGAGTTGACACAATCATTACTTTTGATCAATAATTGAACTTAGATTCTGCACCATTTCATTAATAAGTAATAAATGATATAGAATAAAATTAAGGACACCATACCATTATTTCGTTAGCAACAATGTTAATCACAATGAAGGTTATACACAAAATTAAGTCTAGAGATGCACAGAGGAGACTTATCATTACTAAATATTAGCTTAATGCCTTCACTATAATGACTGTGGTCATGATAATGTAAGGCAAAAACATAACACCTATTACATAATTCAAGAATTACAGCCTAAAATTTCCAAGTATCATATAATCCTTTATATTAGTAACTCCACATTCATGAATATTACCATACACAGATGATTTTAAGTTTATTCAATAATTAAAGTTTGCTAGGAGCATATAGTCACTTTGAAGGAAAATCTTCAACTTTAATACTTAAAATTCTTAATTATACCAAAGATGGAATTATTATTATGAGACCAACGTTATTGCATATCATAGCCCAACAAGTCTGAGGATCAACCTTAAACATCATCACTTTAGAATGATTGTTATGTTAAATGCGATAATAAAATCAAAATACAAGGACTTCATAATATTCTGTAATATTAACCTTACGTTATCATGTTGTTCCGATGAAATTTTTACGCGATAATAATAATATCAAAATATAAGGACTTCATAATAATTCTACAATAAAAAATTTCAGAAAGGTGATTAATGGTAAGATAGGATGAAAGGTTAATCAGTCTCCTCACCCCAACTCTGTACTGAAGAGTATCGATATAAGTAAGAATGAGCCGACTCAAAAATTATGAGTGTAAGTAATGTCCTGAGTAAGAAAATATTAGATCAACCTCCCCTGGAGACACTTGTCAACTGAAACTAAAGTTCCTATAGACATTTGTTAAGAGTTAATAAAATATCGAGGTTTAACAACAATTATATATATTCATAAATTTTTGGAGTTGACACCTTCGAAAGGAATCCAATTAAAGGATCCCTATATCTTTTACTAAAATAAGAATTGGAAATTTAATAACATTCCAAAGAGACATGTGACATCTGTCACCGAATTTTGGAAGGATCCTCCAAAACATGTAGGTTAAACATAACTATTAGTTCAGAACCGGAATAGAGAATTAATTTTTGACAAGAATTCCAGTCTTGATTGATGATAAGAGACACATAAGTTGCTCACAAATAAAGCCAACTATTCAAATTGACAAGCAAAGGGAAAAAGGGTGAAACAACATCTAAGTGTAAAAACTATCACATGCTGAGGTTAAAAATATAAATCTCATTGACTGGTGTAATATCATTCTTCAAGTTAAAAATAAAGTATGTGTGTTGGATATGACTACCTTGTATGAGGTGTACAATGTCAAAAAACTTGGGATTCCACTTCATAAATTATGAGGCATGTAGTGCACAAAAGTTTTGATCTAAAACTAGATTACGAGAAGAGATAACGACGAACAAAATTTTTATAACCAGTATCTACAAGGAAAAAAAACCTAGAAATAATTTTTTTTTGTTATTAATATTGTGCATAAAATCATAGAATTTAGTTGATCTCGTAAGGAAAAGTCTCGATCTAGTTCGTTCTGCACAATTTATTAATCCATAACCAATTAATTCATTTTCAATATTGCATAAATATATCACACAAACTTGCGTCGAACAATAGGTTTTAAGAATAATCTATGTGACCCACATCTTTCAACAGTTTATACATAACATACAATTTATAAATCTATATAGAACATTTACTTCAGTTAGATAAAACTAATCTAGATGTATACAACCATGTCGAATTTAAGTACTATAACTTGCACCCAGATTCAATGGAATTTTTGCAATACATTTATAAAATCATAAATAAAACTTTTCTTCTCTTGTGTTACAACAGTGCGCTTGAAATCAAATATTATGTTATAATAAAAATACCATGACCTGAAGGAGAATTTAATTGATGATTATCTATAACAGAAAACCTCTGCAATGTCCTCCTTTCCACTTTCCAATCCAATGACTTCACCGGTATCTCCCAACCAACGCTAGGGTTACTCTTCTTCCCCCATACCCAGTGAGATGCAAAGGGGCCACGCACAAGAAAACAGTAACAATAGCAACCCAAGATTTCCTCACAAGGAAGAGCTTCCACTCTCTTCTAGTTTGTAATCCCAACTCTCACAAGTAAAACACAATCCAACAAAAATTTGGTAGATTAATAGTACCAAGAAAAGTGAGCCCCTTATCCCTTCTACCCCATTTCTTTTATAGGTAAATTCTCAATGAAACTTGTACACCTGCACAACTAATTCAACTTTTTAATTATTTTATTAGTGATTATTCACCCACACAATTGTCTCACTCTCCCCAAGTTTGCACAAGTAATTGCCCTTTTATTTTAATTAAAAATCAATTTTCCCTCACATTCCCCAATATGTTCTTATTTTTTCTCTTAGTTGTCCCTTTGTTCCCCAATTTTTCATTTAATGAGTGTCCTCTAACTAGATCTTAGTTAGATTTGGATTACGATTATTCTTTTAGTTAGACTTAGTGTTAGTTTGACTCAATATGTTATTCTATGTATATACCTATTCTCTCATATTATTATTTCTTTCTATTTTAAAAATCTCTTTATTAATTCCATGCACACATGTGCATTTTATCCAACCTTTAAATTGTATTCCCACTTTTCCTAGAGTTTGATTATATTCTCAAATATTTTAACTCGTGTCATAATTTATTTAGTCCTTTATTTAAATTTAGACTTTTTCCTTAGTCTTAGACTAGGCTTAGACTCTTGTTAGGGTTCTAAGTTTATAATTTATTGACTAATTAATTTTTTTATTTTGACAAGGTCTAAACATTTCAATGTTTTCTAGGCCACCTAGATTTATTGACTCATGTTTTAATTTCGCAATGTTCCCTTCAAGACGCACCTCCATGATCCAAGGGTGTCACTCCCCTTTGATTGGCTTTTGAAGTCTGTTTGATACTTGGAGTCAACACTCCATTCAGTCGACCTTGTGAGAGACTAAGGGAATCTAAGGAATATAGATTCCACCTTATTGCATGCCCCTTAGATTTCCTCATGAGTGATTGTCTCAGTTTTCCCTCATGGAAATGTGTACCTCTCGAACTAGATAATTGTTAACCTATATTTCAAGTCACAGTGGGAGTGTTAGTAGGACGTGACAGGCATGTTGTCACACCTCTCCCTCAAATTTTTTATTTCTATGCATGACCCCTTTACTCCTTATGTGATTCGGATTGGCATGTATCATCAAGCCTCCAACCACTGATAAAAAAATGTCAATAATCCATATACATAAATTGTACTATAATCAATCATATATCACATGTGCGTAAAATTAAATACTCAATCAAAATACAATCCACTCTCCGACTCAATACAGAGTCCAAGGAAGTCAATTAATTCCATCAGCATCCATAACCTGTCATGTTTCCTACGCACTTAGGAAAATGCGTCAATAATATATGTCAATACATATACATCTGAAGTAGCAATGAATCACGATACATCATCAACTTCATATAAAACTCATAATCAAAACAAAATCATAATGTACTATAGTCTGATCACTTGCACGCAAGTGTCCTCAAAGAACAAGTCAATATAAGTGTGACCAGTAGTACGGAATGTTATAGAAATGATGATGATGATGATGAATATGACAATGATGATAACAATGATGATGATGATGATGATAATTATGGTGAAAATGATGATGATGATGACAATGAAGATGATGAAAATGATGATGATGATGACGATGTCGATGACAATGTTGATTAATTATGGTGATGAAAATGATGATGATGACGACGATGGAAATGAAAATTATGATGACTGTGATGACAATGAAAATTATGACGACTGCGATGATAATGAAAATGATGATGATGGAAATGATGAGGAGGAGGAGGAGTATAACAACGACAATGATGATTAGTGTGGTGACAACAATGATGAGGATGATGGTGATGACAATGATCACGATGATGACAATGATGGTGATATGATGTTGATCATAGTAATGACGATGACGATGATGATGTCAATGATCATGACAATGGTAATGATGACGATGACTGTGAAAATGATGATGATGATGATGGCAATATCGATGATGACAATGATGATGACGACGAAGATGATGATGATCACGATGATGATGAAGATGACAATGTTGATTATGGTGATGATAATGACGACGATGACGATGTCTAATATGACAATCATGATGACAACCATGACGATAATCATGACAGTGATGACGATGATGATGATGAGAAGGAGGATTATGATAATTTTTATTAGATGATGAAAATTATAACAACGATGAAAATGATTAGCCCATATAACTAAATACTTTTAAGAGAATAAATCATATAAAAGATATAATCACATACCTCCTACATTTCAACATTTTTGCAATATCATTGATCATCTTCATATTCATCCAAATCTACATATGTATCATCTGGTTCATAATCGATGTTGAAAGGATTGGCCATACCAACATCGTCATCAATGTCATTTTTTATAATATCATCATCAATATAAACATCGAGAACATTTTCATCTACATATAGATCAACTTCTTTGACTTCTTCATATGACAATACATCTACCTCATGATCCTACGTATCTTCCTATTCTTTAATGTAATATTATTTTGGTACATTCTACTTTATAAGCATTCTTCTTGGATAATATCTAGCAACGTACAACCAACTTGCTTTACCAGGAACCTATGAATAAAATACTTGCTCACATTAGCTTGGAAAAAAATAAGCTTTTGTACTCAACTCAAACGCCCTTGTATTAACCATGGTAAATCTACTATCATGCTCGATAATAGTTCAATCGGGATCACATTCATTCATCTGTAACCTATACCATTTGACATCCAACATAATTAACTTGAACGATTTAAAGTCACACTCGATTATATCATCCAAATACCCATAATATCTATTTTTAGATATTATTAGGTGCCTGTCACTTCTAGAGGAAACATTAGTGACTTGATAGACAATATTTATCCCATAATCATAGGTTTTTTTCGTGTCATTCAAATTTTTGATGAAAAATTTATGACCATTGTACCACATAGCCTTGTGGTGTGTCAACTACAATATGCCCGACATATGAAAAATGCATTATCAATCAATAAGAGTATTTAGACTTAGTATAAATTAAAAAACAAAATACACTACATGGATTAATATAATGGAAAAAACTCGAAACATGATGTGGGTGAATAATATGCTTTCCTATTTATCTTTTAAACCATAGGATAAATCAATTTCCCTCTGAGTAAGATTGGTATCTTTATTATGATGATATTCTTTAAGCAATGTAGCCACCCTTTCCCATGATAACCTACCATTACATCGTATACATAGATCTACCCATACCTTCATCCAATCAATATTGTTTTTGATGTATAAATGTAGTACATCCCACTCTTGACCAAGTGTATGAAAAAGGAATAAAAATTACTAATTAGAATAAATATTAATAATTGATGAAAAATGAATAAAAATTAAATAAGTATAATATATAAATAAATCAATATTAATGCAAACTATTATAGATATCCACCATCCAATTACCTTTCACTTTCCTCATTCTACCTTTCTTGACCATGACCTCCCCTTCAAATTTGTTAATGCAATTGACATCCCAAATATGAGGCACCCTTATATTTGCTCCTAATTTAGGAAGATATTGACTAATATACACCAAGGATTAATATACCATATATCCCTCCGTCATAGAACCCTCAGGATGTTCTCTTTGGCTAACAAAATCCTTCAATGACTTCAAGCGCCTCTCCACCATCCACATTGATCTTGTGTGTATAGGTCCACATATTTCAATCTCCTCAACTTTATGTATGAGGTAGTGTTCTTGTGCATTGAAAAATGTGAGAAATAGATGCTTTTTCATTTCACACATTAGTTGGGGAATTTCTCTCCAATATTTTATATCTTATTTATTGATTTATTTAGATGAAAACCACCTACACATGATACAAATTAAATTATAGGTTTCAAAAACAAAGTATATACATTGAAAGAATAGCACCTGTCGAAAAGTTCAACAACAAAAAATTTGCATACAAATCATTATTGACCTCATTTATTTTCCAAGATCATATATAACATATTTTACATTGTTTTCAAAGATGTAAGGGAGAGATAGAGGTAGAACATACTGTAAAAAAAAAAAACGGGTCATTCTTTTTTAAAAGAAAACAAAATAAAAATACTAAAAAGAAGTATTACCATTATAGAAATATACCAAAATAATGACCTTAATGAAAGTATGTGAGTCATGATTTTTCACCCCACCAAATTCACCTTTTTCTGTTAAGATATTATTTATGTTTGAAGTAAATCCCATGGGAAATTTAATTTTCCAAATGACCTCTTTTACAACATTGCTTTCTTACTCTGTAAAAGAACATGGAAGACTATTTCAATGTGTATCTATATTTGAATAAATCACATTATGCATTGCATGATTGGCTTCTTGAATGTTAATACAAATTTTGACAATTTTTTCTTTGTCACTCCTTCCATCTAATATTATCCACAAAGTTTATGTTACATTCTCCCTAATTTTCATTGTATCAAACAAATGAGTTATTTGTGGGTGTTGATGGTAGGGAAACCTATTGAATTGTATAGGGTAATTTTTTATTCCTTGTGGAAGACCATTAATGTCTTGAAGATATTTATGAAAAATAAATGATATTACAACAATAATTATTAGATATAATAAACATAATTCAATAAAAATTTAAATTTTCAAACATTAATATATACGATGCATAGACTAATTGCTTACCTTGACAATTTATTTTATATTCCAACTTCCATAGGTGATGTGTCATTTTTCGTGGTTTTATTCAAGTCTCTTCTTTCAAATTGAAAAGATGTTTTTTTGTAGTTCAATATCTATGGTTCTTAGGAAGGAAGTTCCTATACTCATCAAACACCTCATTTCCTAGAATTCTTGAATGATTAGATTTCATCCTAGGACCAAAAATGGGACATGCAAATTTACCCTTTGTTTGAAGACCTGCAAGATTTAGATTAAAGTCAGTATTATTTATATAACAAACAATCAATATTTAAGAAACATGCATCATGTTTTCATAAAGTTATATATTATTTTAAAGAGCAGTTGTATGTTACATACCACAAAAAAGTGTTAGCCCCAAGGCATCATGAATTGTCCATGTAAGTATTTCATGGAATTGAAATTGTTTTTTCCCTGTTGGTCTAGAGATATCGTACATAGTGATTCCAACCCATAACTTTAGTAGCTCGTTGAAAAGAGGCTCAATATATACATTCATATCTTTCACTTGGTACTTACCTAATTGGTTGAAAGTACATATAATTACTAACTTGTATATATATAGGAAATTATGCAACAAATAAGACAGAAGAAATGTGATGTTCAAACAAATTTTGTAAGCAAATACCTGGAACAATCATTACCGACATTATGTGCTCCCTGTTTATTGACATCCAAGGAGGAATGTTATTGTTTATAACAAAAATAGGCCACAATGAGTAAACAAACCCAAGCTCACCGAATGAATTGAAACCAACAGCTTCCAATGAAATCCTAACATTACAAGGATTGAACCATATGCAGGCATTCAAAGAACACCATCTTCACTTCTTTGTCATGCATGTTAATCCATAAAAATTTCCATGCTTTGGCACCTGAATAGTCACTGCAAACCTGGAAATATTAGAACACGACGAAGAACCTTGTGAGACACCTTTTGTTACTTGACCGGTTCGATATATATTGATTTGACATTGCAAGCAATTTTTTTTCAATGCATATTTTCCATAATATATAATATGATCATTCGGACATGCATCGATAGCCTAGTACTCCAATCCAATATCTTTCATATTGGAAAAACAATCTCGGTATGTGTGAGGTAAATTATTTGACAATGGTAAGAAAAATTCACCTAACAATCTACAACATAAAAAATAACTAGTTAATGTAAATAATAATAATCATAAATATTGCATCCTTAATTTACACATTAATTGACATTAAAATAGAGAAAAAAAAATTTGACATTTACATATAATATGTGATGAATTATACTATGTACCTTAGTATCTTTGTGAGACAAGTCTTTGACAAACCATTCAGTGCCTTCAAGTTCACAAACAATAATATAGTAGAGAGAATATTTGTTCTTGAGCCTTCATAAATGGGTTTTTATGCCTTCTCAAGCAAAGATACATCATGAATATCATCAAAGTTTTCCTCATTCATAGGAGAAAAGATTCATGGATCAATCTATTTGTCCCATCATCCATCTCAAAAGTAGTATTGGTGTCATATTCTTCCATAGGATGGACTTGATCTTCAATATCCATACCATCTTTCACAACTTGTACAATAGTATTTCTACTACTACTAGGCACATTATCTAGCACCACACACTCAAGAGGATTAATCCTTATAATTAAAAACAATCAATAAAATTAGTGTATATAAAAAATATTAAAATGAAAGATTTTTTTATAAATATACTCACTACAAAGAAATATATAATGAATATCTTACAATGGGATGATATGTATACTGCCTTTCAACATGCCCATACCTCCAACAATGTCTTTCAATTATTTTTCTTACAAGTCTTCTTCTATTAAAGTCATTGCATCGATTGCAAGGGTAATAACATTTTCCATCACCTTGTGCCTCCAATGTCACCCTTAACCTACCAAGCGTCCTTTCATTATATTCATATGTAATCCTTGGCATTGAGATTTCTTATTACGGCAAAATCCATTGAAGCCATATAAGTACAATACACAAATATGTTCTTATGGTACAAATGTCATTGAATATTGACCCCATATGTACTACATAATTTTAAGCCATCGTGCCATAGATTTATTAAAAGTTTATAACAATAATCAGTAATTAATCGATAAATCAAAACCATACATTTTTACCACTTAAGATTCAAAGCTTCACTATAAGAAGGTAATAAAATCAAACAGTAAAAGATAACTAGACCAAGACAAATTGTATAGTCATTAAATCGAATTGAGTAGACATGTTCATACCTATTTCCTAGGAAACAATTTCTCTCCCCAAATAAAAAAGTGTCTAAGGGTTAGGGATCCAATGTGGGTATTTAAAGTGAGCAAAGAAATATTAAAACAATTTAACCTTCAAAGTAAAAAATCCGAGCTATACAGATCAAGAATTGGATATGAAGCAAGTAGTGCATAGAAGAAAGACTAATAATTCATGCAACAAACATTGACCATGAAAAGCTTTTATAACCATTGCACCTACAAAAAAATAGTCGAAATCCTCCCCTCTATCAGACTTCCGACGAATGTTAACCAAGTCAATAGTTGTTAAACGATTTTCAAATGTGTATATTGACATTTTCTATCTACATCACAAAAACGACGCATGTGTGTCCCTATACCAATAAAAGTTAGTTGATAGATTGACTAAACTCCGTTGCTAGATAAATGAATATCCATCACTTCATTGACAAAATTTTGTCACTAGATCTATGGACCTACAATATCATCATAAATACTACAAACATCAAAGAACCCTGAAAAAACAAAATAAAAAAAGGTTAAACATCAAAATTTTAATAATTATGTAGTAATTTGCGATATTACTATTAATTTTATCTTTATTAATTTTATCTTTATCATCGAAATATTTCATCTAATATTGACCCGATGCGAAATGGTTATCGAGACTCCTCATATAGAATCTCAATGGCGATGTTAAGTTTCCTCTGGCTCTCGCCTGTTGTAGCATCCGTCGTCAATGCTTAGCATGCTTGTTCCCGTTATTCACTTTCTCATCATCAATGTTTAGCATGCTTGTTCCCATTATTCACTTTCCCCTATACCATTGATCAACTTGGATAAGTTGGGAATTAACACTTTGAAATAGTTGCAAACAAAATATATATATATATATATATATATATATATATATATATATATATATATCGAATTTTAATGTATATAAAAAAAACCGCACTCATCCTAAATGAAAGAACTTGAAAATTGGCCAGGCCCACGTGTTTGAGTTTGCTTCTCTATTCTTTTCAGAGATATAACCTTTGATTACACATGCTTCGATAGGGTCAGTGTACTGAGCCTCGGGGGAGATTTGATTTTTACCAGCGATTTGTGTCATTGTTGTGTTGGGTTTTAGATTAGAGATAGGCCATGGCCATGTTTTCTGTGATGAATAGTTTTATAAATAATGATAAATGTAGTTTAAATATTTTAAGTTTCTTTTTGGTAGTTTTTACTTAAAATCTAATTAGAAATTTAGAAAATTGTATATTTTAATAATTAAAATTATCAATTTTAAATTGAGTTTTTGAGTTGTAGATTTTAATAATTAAAATTATATATTCTGAATATCTTGAGTTGTAGATTTCAATGGTTAATATTATATATTCTGAATGCCCTCTGATTTTTGTAGTCAAATTTCCATAATACTTACAGAAAAGTTAAAAACTTAAACGTTTAAACTAGGCCGTGATGATATTGCAACCATCCCCTATTTTTCTTTTTTAAATTAAAACTAGGCCGTCTAATGTCAGTTTTTTTTAGAAGTATCCTCATATGCACGAACTGCCCATTCATAAAAATCTCTTATTGAGGACCAAGTTTCATAAATGCTTGTCTGGTCAGAATCTACTGATGTGAAATAAAAATAGAAGCTATTTTCCGTATGTCACAGTGCTCTGCAAAGGCTGCAGCATAGAGAGAAACCCGAATCCAAACCAAAGAGATATAATGGTGATTGCAAGGGGTTCTGAGTTGGTTCATCAAATATACCAGCAACTAAAGAACAAGCGGTCTTCTTGATTGTATCCTCCCCGTTTCCTCGAATGACAATGCAGCGTTCTCCTCGAATGAACATATATATGATACATTCATTGTACAGGGCGGTGGGTGTCAGAGTTCATAGGTCTTTTTGAAATCATCTGTTATTGCCACTGCTAAACGATTGTAGCAAACGTCTCCTTCAAATCTCAGCCCAGGAACAGAAGCACAGTGCCACTGTGGTGATGTATTGCAGGTACCAGATCTCACATTCACTGCTTTTCAACGTAGTTGCCAAGACAAGGAGACTGCAATCACCACACATAAGGTCAAAATATGTCCTCTTGAGTACTGCGATGTCTGCGCATGTTCTGAAAAGCTCGATGCCAGCTCAATCTTTGAAATGTTTGTTTTTTTTCGGTCTTAGTGAGCCCGTATCGTGGCCTNGTCTCCTTCAAATTTCAGCCCAGGAGCAGATGCACAGTGCCACTGTGGTGATGTATTGCAGGTACCAGATCTCACATTCACTGCTTTTCAACGTAGTTGCCAAGACAAGGAGACTGCAATCACCACACATAAGATCAAAATATGTCCTCTTGAGTACTGCGATGTCTGCGCATGTTCTGAAAAGCTCGATGCCAGCTCAATCTTTGAAATGTTTGTTTTTTTTCGGTCTTAGTGAGCCCGTATCGTGGCCTGGAGGACCTCTGGACTTTGGTTTTGATGCACCCTTTTTCACGGCCGGGAAGAATTTCTCCTTTTGTTTGCCTTTTTTTCCAACGCAGGTTCTTCTCATGGTCCAGCCAAACCCTTTACGGGTAGCACCTGTCGTCTGACAGGATCTTCCCGGGCTAACTCTCTGACCCACTCAGAGTAAAATTTAGACAAAGCTCAGCCTCTATAATGCGGACAAGAAGCATAAGCCTTTTGATTCCATTTATAAGTGAAGGTGAACCTTCAATGCTATTTCTAGGTCTATCTAACACTTGACTAATGGCGTAAACTGGAATTCCTTGCAGAAACTGACGATCATCTGACTATTGCTGTATTCCACCTGCGCAGAGAAACTGCGCCATAATACCTGGATTCTTCCCAGCTTAACTGCTAGAACACCAGAAAATATATGCCCAAAATCTGTGCCTTATATTGGTTGATTGATGAGCCAAATGCTTCATAGTAAATCGTTAGAGATGTTGCTATAACTCAGATCAACAACAATCTTTGCAAGGATAAAATAATGAGGAAGGGCGTACTTGCCATCTCCATGAAACCTATAGGTAATCCTTTTCATAGGTCAAAATGTCACACTTGTTTAGATTAAAAAATTGCACAAAAAACATTTTTAAAGAAAGTTCGAACTTTCTTTACAATGCTTCTTTGCCCAAATTTTATTATGTTTGGTAGTCTTGCATCTATGTTATATAATACTTCAAGATGTTAATTAACGTTAGCGTGATTAATCCAATTCAGAGAGTTTTTAATTTGAGAAAAGTTCCAGCTATTATCCAACACGCCTAACACCTAGCACACTTGGCAAAACCATTGATTGATTATGGGAAATAGTTATGAGCCAGCCAATGGTGCATGGAAGACTTGAAAGTATTATCCAAAGCTAAAACACTTGCATGGAAGACTTGAAAGTATTATCCAAGGCTAAAACACTTGCACATAGGTCAAATCCATTCACATCTTATAAATATAGGTCAAATCCATTCACATCTTATAAATATAGTAACGAAAAGTTTATGATGCTTGAAATGTGATGAATGATGAATAAATAAATTCAAGATGCAAGCTGACTTGATGACAAAAATGTCAAAGATTAGTATGAAGAAAAATAATATAATCAGGTGTGAACCCAATAATAATCAATCTAGTCATTCACAAGAAATCATTTATTAACCTTGGGATTCTCAAGGTTTGTCAAGAGTAGGCAGAGGGGTGTGCAATCCCTATTTTTTAATGGTTGGTTTGGAAATGGAGCAGGCAATGCAGAATCTAATATACTTACAAACATTTGTCAAAGATTCAGTCAATAGAAATATTTTTGTAGTACTTTCATTGTCTTCTCCACGATAAAGTGTCATGCCACCTAACTATAGTGGGCTTCCCAAATCAACTTTGCACACTTGCTTGAAGGAACACAAAGATGACCCAAATGGCATAACAGTCCATCCTGAAGATGGACTTTGGAAACGACCATGCATGTTCCCAACATGTGGTAGGTTGTAGCGAAGTCAGAATCACTATCGTAGTGTTGGGGCCACCAAGAGATATCATACCTGCAATATTCAAGAATCATGGTTAGTTCTGCAATAGGAGGTTGCTAGAGATAGTCAATGATGCAATTGATGCTCCTTTTCTTATATTTAATGTTGAGGTGCAACTATTGCAAGTTTGTGGACCAATTTTGATGTCGGCCATTCTGTAATCTGCCTTCTGTTTGCATGAACTACATAGGTTTGTGATCTGTATGGATGATTGTCTCCTTCCCTAAAAGGCAACGATTCAATTGGCAGAAAGAGGAAACATTTAGCAGTGTCGTCACAAAATAAGACTTGATGCTCGACTTCAAGTTTGGCTTTCAAGATGTGGAAATCGATAAAGGAAAGGATCATAGACACAATCTAACCCTTCAAATGAGTTGGTAAATAAAATGACAAGATTGTAGTTGTTGATTACTTGTCTAATATATTGACGATTTATTTTACCCATCAATTAATCATGTCTCTATTTGTTTTAAGCAGGCAAGCAACACCGGTTCATTTGACGCTGGTGGAAAACAACCCCATGATATTAGTGGTTTGCAAACCCATCACGGTATGTGTGTCTTTAAAATAAAATCTATACTAGGATGATTATAAATATTTCCTTCAGATGGTGTACTTATAATTTTTTTTGTTTCAATGCAAGAGCATGTAGATGAGGGTTCTTGGAGAGGAGAGGAACCAATGAAAATCCAACAAATGGTGTCCATTACTCCTCCAAGTAAAAAACATAGTAATGATATTCGTACTAATGAAACACTGCTATGGATAATAACTAATCATGTCCTTTTAACATTGTAATATCCCCAAAAATAATTTATTATTGAAGACTGAATACAGTTAGGAATTTATTTCCATTTTTGGCAAATTTGAATTTGGAAAATTATTGCCATTTATGGCAATTCCGAATTTTGAATTTAGTTAATTGTAATTTATTATTATGACTATTGGGCAAAGATTTGATTTTCCCAACCAACTCTTTGACTATGACACTTGTAAGAAACAATATTTTTATATTTATTGTTGAGAGACAAATGGAACAACCAGGTTGAAAGAAGTTGACCATGACTCCATGAGTGGGGAACATGCTTGAACTACCTCAGGATTGAATTTTACAAGTGGCAAATCAGGAATTTGGCCATTGGCAGCCCCTGAAAATCAAGGATTTGTAAAGCTACGAAAATTCCCAAGGGGAAAAGACCTAGGCAGAAGATGTTTTTGCATATGTAGCATATCAGAGGAGGCGAGACATTGCCTAGTATGCTAGGGAAAGGGAATATCTTTTTGTTTTTATGAGAACTATTTTCTGATTGTGAGGCAAGAAGGATTTCTAATCTAAAAGAAGACTACTATAAACGAGAAGCTTCAAGGTTCGCCCTCATGGATTCATGGTTAGGCTAGGGGTTGAATGGAGAAAGTGGATTGGTTGTTCTATTCTATGGTTGGGTGGAACTTGTTTGTTCCATTTGTTGTCTCAACACTTTGTTTAGATATGTACTCCTATCTATGGTTTTTGATGAATTATTTTATTGGATACTGGCTAGCAAAATGAAATGAATTGTAGAATCAGTTTCTTTTTCTTTACAGTTTGAATTTATCAGTGAGTAGAATTAAGAAATCTACGATGTGTGATAGATGTTAGTGAATGTGTAAAAGTTTTATGTTCGAACTATGTATCCTATGAAGTCCACAATAGGAAACAGATATCAGTTCGATTTTACTATTGACATTAGGAAGACTTGGCATAAGTTTGAATATAGATTCGAGTATAAACACGTTTATAACTAGTTCAAATTGCTACAGGTTCACTACTCTTAAGTATAGATCTACAGGAAATACCAGTGTATATGTTTATAGATTTCTGAATAGAAGTATTACCGTGATAAGTAGAACCTATACAATATCTGTAATTATATATGCATGTATAGATAGTCGCTTGAAGAATATTTAAAATTTTACATTTACCAAACGAAATCTTGAGTAGATATCAAAATCGAAATACACATATATATGTGTATGTTTCTACCATATAGATTTTTTGTGCTATCTGAATATCTAATACACAGAAAATATTTATTGAGTATTACAAATATTTTTCCTTTAAAACCGACGGTATTAAATGTAGCATAACTTTACAGTACTTCTCCTTGTAGTAATATCAGAAGCAAATATCCAATGACATAAATAACATAAGAACATGCTACCTATTATAGAGTAGGCACAATGCTTAAACGAGTCTTTAAACTCTATACAGTATATATGACCATAACTATTAAATAGTGAAACTCAGCTTCAATACAGGGTTTCCCCTTTGTATCTTTCCTTCATGGATTGAAGCTACAAGTAACCAATTTTTAGTACGAACCTGGTGTGAAACTAGTATGATAATAGTATCCTAAGGTGAAACCTGAATCACTTTAACAAAACCTAGATGGTTATTTTGTTCTTTCAACGTTGTAAGTTGGAACTCGAATACTGTTTCAAGTAGGGTACCCTCGTAACTCCCCAATCCATCGAGTGATTAAGTCCTGCAAGAGAGGACCAAGAATATCAGTAACAGAATTATGAAACAAAACAACAATAATTAAATATCAAAGATAGAGAAATGTTCCAAAAAAATTCACGAAATTAAAACACTACAGATTTAATTACACGAGTGAACACTTAGCTTGAGGTTGGCGCAGGTACTTCTCCCATTTGCGTCATTGAGAAAATTGTCCATGGACTGAAGGGGATGAGTGGGTCTTGAAACGACTGATGGGTACCCTCGCAATGGAAATGGGGGTCCCATCATTAGTCTTGTAACCGAACAAAATTAATCAATGGCTCAGAAGTTAACAAACAGATAGCACATTATTAAATGAGTAAGCTACAATGCATAAACATAACAATAAGTATTGATATAGTATAAAGTATGCCTATAGAAACATAGTGTCAATTCGTAATTTTAGACAAAGTCACGAGGAACTGTTCTTATAACTACCCAAACTTACTTTGGGCAATAAAGAAAAACACACTCAAGAGTAGAGTTCAGGATATTTAATCTACCCTTTCATTTCATTGAAGAAGTAAAACATTTCAAAAAAAAAATATGAGATTTGATAAAAATTCGAAAGAGTTCCACAGTACGGGCATGTCGCTTAGAGGGATCATCGTCCAAACTAGAATTCTAGATAGGGTTTTAGGATTTTGATATCACAGTTCTTAAGCTACGAATTGATGATAAGGAGTACACAGATAAAACTGAGTCTTAAAACGAAGCCCGAGATACATTTTTTGAACCTACTAATGCAACCACAGATTTTTCAGGAACAATGATTTTAGGTTGAATTCTATATCGAAATGTAAAGCCTAGAATCTAAATTAACCACATCAAGAGAAGTCTCAGGACGTTTAATTTCGTGTATAAATTATAAGAGAATTAAACAGGAGGTTACCACAGACAGGTTACTACTTGTGCACTTTATGGGAAAAGAATCTTGTTACCAACACAAAGATTCTTTCCTTATAACTTTACACAGTGGATTTACCACGAAACGAATCCCATTAAGTCCAGGGAGACATTTATCATCTTTAAGAACCGAGGGTCTAATCGTTCATCCCATCCTTGCTTCCTTAGGAATACAAGGGATATACATAGGAAAATGCAGAGAGACATTTATGATATGCATTTACACTTACAAGACACCACGAGTGGGATTAAATAATTTTGTAGAAAACATGCATAATATTTAACCATGGGGCTTCGGGATAAGCATGTCGAGTATAACTCAATTTAACAAATAATTAAATATCCCAGAGAGGGGCAAGGTCATAATATACCTTCTAGCAAAACAAAATTGTAAATATCTCTACTGGGCATCTCTTGAATCCTGAAACTAAACCACATGTTGATAAGATGCATACAAACCCCAACGAAAAATCCTAAGTAATGGGTGGTTACCCTCACTGGAGGAGACAGGGTTGAACCGCCACGAGTGGGAAACACATATCTCACACAGGGCATGGATGGAAATATAGATAACAATGAAGGTAATAATCTTAACCAGAAATCGTAAAGGATAATAGTTACAGAGACATCATCACTATGATTAAAACTTCCTAAAAATTTATCACCCTATTACAGATAGCATAAGCCTAAAATCTGTCATGGAATTACCAGGCGTTCGCGTAGCCTTTTTTTGCATTACACTGAGTAAGGATCTCTAGGTCATCGACCTTCCTCACCAAAGAGATCCAAAGGGTTGGCACTGAAGTATCATGCAGAAAAATAAGAGCAAAAGGAGGATGGAACATTAGTACTAGAAACCCTTCACTACGTAGAGTAATAGTGGGAGTTACAAATACTGTACTTGTCCATGTGACAGGATGGAGGTGGCACATTTACATTGGACATAAGGCCTAGTGACAACCTCGGGGATTACCCTTCATAGGTCTCCATTAATGGACTGGACAAAGGTTTAAACGCAAGTCTGACAAAACCCTTTCGAATTCATACTAAGTTATTGTGAAGGAGGACAACATCTTTAGGGCATGATACACATGATTATCAAGTCCATTTTTCTAGTTCAGTTAAGGTGTGACTAATAGTTCGTTATCGTTAATCAATTTTGAAAGGAAAACTATGTTAATAATGATCATACGTTTAATCACGACCAATGTTAATAAGGCCTATTGTTCAGCCAGTTAAAATAATGTATAGTCACCATTATGGTAAGGCCTGTAACATTATTGTTAAAGTACATTCTTTAAAACGTAAATTTGTATAGACCCTTTATGAGATGAACAATGTCTATGCGTAGGGATTTTGTAATTCGAGTGGGGTTTTTCTTTTGTACTCTAACATGGATTTTTATGCATGGAATGGGTATAATACTAAGGGTCCTATATATAATATAAACACATATATGTAAAGGATTATAATCCAAGTAGACTCTAATGTATATAAATGTCAACATTTAGAGTGTGGAGAGGTTATAACACTAGTGGGGTTTTTACTAACCTTTATACTCTTTTTAGATGTGTTAGTAATCCAGGAGCCTAGGGTATAGAGAAGTTACTCTTTACCTTTATGTATAGGATTACTTTGCAGTATGAAATAACTCATAGATAGAATCGGTCATAATGGAAGTTAGTTGTGTTGATAACTGGATAACATAAACCTTGTGAAAGTTAATAGTGACGACAATTACCTACTTATAATAACTGTAAGTCTTTCGAAATAAGTTGTTTAGGCGAAAGGAGATTTCATGTCCCTAAGAAAAAAAAATATTATTATATAAATTTGGGGAACATTACATATGGGATCAGAGAAAAGTTTACAACACTTGGACCTTAAACAGAGTCAAAAATGTTTGCTCAACACATGCTTTTTGTTTAATGAAAAACTAACATAACATTTATTATTACAAACATAAAAACTTTATTTATGTTGTGATAATGGCAACAAAGAATGAAGCAGAGATCAGACTCAAGGATAATCCTGAGAAAGGACCTCCTGAAGAACCTAGGAAGAACAGTGAAGGAAGTTCAGCTACCCGGGTTCTGGAAACTATGAGAAATCTTATTGTGGAATTGCAAGTTTTCAAAACAGACAATGAGAAACTGAAAAAGGCACAACAAGAATAGCAGGAAATAAATGAAGTACTACTATGTAGCATAGTAACAAAGAAGAGCCCAAAAAACAATAATGAGGAAGAAGAGGTCAGCAAAAGGGTGTTACACATTATTTTTGTCATCCCTATGATCGTTAATGATGTAAACCTTTTTGTTGCCTTCAGAGGGGTTAGTGGCCTGAGTTCCTAAAGAGAGAAGGAAGAAGAACTTCTCCTGAGAAAAGAAGTTGCTTTTTCCTATGTAAAAACCTTATAAAAAGGGAAGTTCGCAGGTTGCTATATAGGCAGGGTGCGAGAATGACCCATTCTCGCAAGTTGCACTATAGCCAGGGTGCGAGGTGTTTGCAGGTTGCTCTATAGCCAGGGTGCGAACATTCCAACATGTGGGAAAAATGAGCGTTTTCTCGAATCTTCTAGAAG
>JASDQU011401451.1:0-23231 GCA_032191745.1 Picea mariana | reverse complement strand
TTTGTTCTAGATCTAGGTGGATCTAGGGAGATCGGTTTGTGTCCGCACTCACGGATTTATCCAATAACAAAGGGCCTCCAAAAATTTTGGTCCTGAAGGAGAAAAAGGGGACAACTCTTCCAAAGGCACACCATCAGCAGAAGATAAAACAACCACAGGAAGAAAGAGGAAGCAGGTGGACCACCTGGAAGGAGAGTTTAAGAAAATCAAACTTTCCACCTTTGACGGATAATCTAGGAAAGGGGAGGAGGCTGAATCATGGTTACTTGACATAAAAAATTATTTCCATATCTACAACTATTCCAGCAACATGAAGGTCAGAATGGCCATCTATAACTTGAAAGGAAAAGAAAGTATATGGTGGAAAGACATGAAGATGGCCAAGGGCCTAAAGGAAAAACAGATGGAGTGGTCGGATTTCAAGAAATACTTTAATAAAAAGTATTTTTCTTAAATTTACTATGAAGGAAAGACCAAAGAGTTTTATGAAATACGACTCAGTCAAATGACTATGGATGACCTAATAAACAAATTCCTAGAATTATTAAGGTTCGTACCTTATATCCGGGAACACGAAGTAAAAATCTAGCGGTTCCTAAGTTTTATACCACAGTCCTATAAGGAAATAATTGAATTTGTCAACCCCAAGTCCTTAAGCGAAGTCTTCAGGAAGGATTGAATGTGTTACGATGAATACAAAAAACAATCTGAATTTACCAAGGCTTGGAAAGACAAGAAAGAAGATAGAATGAACCAGCGGAAGAAGGGATATCAACCAGCCCCTTTCCGAAATGCAGCAAAGAGTTTTCCAAGGAAATATTTTCACTCTAATAACTAGAACAACCAAGGGGGAGGCAAACCAATTAATCTTGGAACAAAAAAGTTTTGGGATAGCCCCAGAGAACCGTTAAAATGCTGGGAATGTGGAGAACCTCACTTAAGGAGGAATTGTTCGCGTTTAACTTCTGCATCAAGGACTACGGTTCACAAACTACATGAAGCGTCTACAGTGGGAGATGTAGGTAGAATATTACACATGATCAATGCAGTCATGGATGGACAAAAAGTTGATCACCAGTCCACTGTAGTGGAAGTTAAAGATAAAGTTAACAATAATTGTGTTTCTTTTTTAATTGATCCAGGAGCTAATTTGAGTTATGTTGCTCCTAGTGTAGTGGATTCAAATAAAATTAATAAAGTAAGACACGAAAAATCTTGGCTAGTACAATTAGCAACAGGAACAAAAAGAAAAGTAATTGATTTCATTTCTGACTGGGAGTTCAATTTAAGTGGTCAAAACACAAAGAAAAATCTGAATATTCTATTGTTAGGGTATTATGATATGATTATTTGGATGGAATCGTAAGAGAGGCATAAAGAAGTTTTGGATTGTTATGAAAAATCACTCACTTACAAAGACAAAAACAACACTGTTAGGAAAGTACAAGGCATATGAAAACCAGTCTCAGTTAGACATATTTCAACAATTCAATTTAAGAAGTGCATGAGAAAAGGTTGTCAGGTTTATGCTATCCAAGTGACAAATCTATTCGAAAAAGAAAATAAACCTAGCCTAGAAGATTTTGTCGTCTTACGTGATTTTCGAGATGTGTTTGTTGACAAAATACTTGAACTGCGCCCAAGAAGAGAGATAGACTTCTCTATCGATTTGCTCCCTGGTTCAGCCCCTATATCTAAGGCACCCTACAAGATGAGTTTACCCGACTTAATGGAGTCAAAGATTCAACTGCAAGAACTGTTGGACAAGGAATACATTAGGCCAATTTTCTCTCCATGGGGAGCACTAGTCCTTTTTGTTAAAAAGAAAGACAAAACTCTAATATTGTGCATTGATTATAGACAGTTAAAAAAAATGAATGTTAAGAACAAATACCCCCTACCTAGAATCAATGATTTGTTTGATCAAGTAGGTGGGGCAAAGATTTTTTCTAAGTTGGATTTAAGATCTGGTTATCACCAGGTTAGAATAAAGGATGAAGACATAAGTAAAACAACATTCAAGACAAGATATGGACATTATGAGTTTGTTGTTATACCATTTGGTCTCACTAATGCACCAACAACATTTATGTGTTTAATGAATAATGTTTTCAATCAGTAATTGGATAAGTTGGTTTTGGTATTTATTGACGATATCCTAGTGTATTGGAAAACATAAGAGGAACATGAAGAACATCTAAGGATAGTATCAAAAACTTTAAAAAAACGCAAACAGTATGCTAAATTTAACAAGTGTGACCTTTATCAAAAGAAAATACAGTACCTAGGACATTTAATATCTGAAGAAGGTATTACAGTTGACTCAGAGAAGCTAAGAGCCATCATGGAATGGCCAATCCCTAATGATGTAGTGGACATCTGGTTATTCATGGGAATCACCGGGTACTACCACAGATTTATAGAAGGATTCTCTAAGATTGAATACCCTATCACATCCCTACAAGAAAAGGGAACCAAGTTTAATTGGTCACAGAAATGTCAGGACAGTTTTAATAAGTTAAAAGATTTCTTAACAACCACACCCATTTTAAGGGTGGAAGACCCGGATAAATACTTCACAGTCTATGTGGATGCGAGAAAAGAAGGTTTGGGAGGTGTCCTAACTCAAGAAGGGCATGTTATTTGTTACGAGTCCCAAAAACTAAAAGAGAACGAACGAAACTATGTCACTCTCGACTTGGAATTAGCAGTTGTCATCCATGCATTAAAAAAGTGGAGACATTATATAATGGGAAGAAACTTTATGTTTCTAACTCACAATAGTGGTGTGAATTCTTGTTTAGTCAACCAAACCTTAACAGAAGGCAAGAAAGATGGCTGGCTTTCTTGAGCGAATTTGATTTTGAGGTAAGAAATATCAAGGGTAAGGAAAACAAAGTGGTAGATTCCTTAAGTAGAATAATTCACAGGTTTTTTGAGATAAATATTAGCAGGGAAGAAAGAGACATTGAGCAAAGGATAAAGGATGCAAGTGAAAATGATGAAAAATACATTAAATCAGTGGCAGATTTACAAAATAATGCAGAAAATTTAGATAGAACAGATATGAGTTTGGACAGAAATGGTCTACTAAGATTCAAAAATAGATTATACATACCATATTTTGTTGAATTTAAGTTAACATTTTTGGACGAAGTACATAAGAAACCATATTCTGGTCATCCGGGATACCAAAAAATGGTAACAACACTAAGCAAGTTATTTTATTGGGCTAATATGAAAGGCGAAACAACATAATACTTGTCTAAGTGCCAAGATTATCAACAGGTGAAGGATGAACACCAACACCCAACCGACCTATTGCAGCCTCTACCTGTACCAGAATGGAAATGGGAGACTATATCACTGAATTTTATCACATGTTTGCCTAAAACTCAAAAACAGAATGATTCAATTATGGTAGTAATTGGTAAGATTAGCAAGTCTTCACATTTTATTCCTATAAACTCTACTTATAAAGCTATTAACATCGTTGAAATATTAATGAAGGAAATTTTTAGACTGCATGGTATTCTTAAAATGGTGGTTTTGGATAGAGATGTAAAGTATACATCTACGTTTTGGAAAGAATTGTTTGCAGGGCTAAATACTATCTTGAATTTCAACACAAGATACCATCCACAAACTGATGGGAAAACTAAATGAACGAACTAAATCATGGAAAATATGCTACGAATGTACGTAAGGACGAAGACAAATAAGTGGGAAGACTACCTGCACGTCGTGGAATTTGCATACAATAACGATTACCAGACATCAACTAAGATGAGCCCTTTCGAGGTATTGTACTGTAGAAAGTGTACAACTCCGATTAGCTGGGATAACCCAATGGAAAGACTCATGGTGGGACCAGAAATGCTCTAGGAAATGGAGAATACAGTAAGAAAGGTACAACATAATTTAAAAGAGGCACAGGAAAGACAGAAAAGTTATGCAGACCTGAAAAGAAGACACTAGGAATTTCAAGTTGGAGACCACGTGTATCTAAAATTCAAAGCATAGAGAAGTTCATTAAAGCTAGGGAACTGTTCCAAGTTGGCGCCCAGGTTTTGTGTCCCTTTCGAGATTTTAGCTCGAACTGGAACCATGGCATATCAACTGGCACTTCCCGCAAATCTAAAAATTCATAATGTATTTCATGTTTCTTTATTAAAAAATTATGTTCATGATCCTACTCATATGATCGATTGGAACATGGTGCAAGTGGAACCAGAAGGCGAGTTCCAAGAGGAACCTCTGTGCATTTTGGACAACAGAGAAATAACACTACGAAACATAACCGTCACCCAAGTAAAAGTGCAATGGAACCACTTTAGTCCTGAGGAGACCACTTGGGAATTAGAGAAAGATTTGCAAAAATATTATCCAACCCTATTCCAAGAAAGGAACGAACACTGAGGACATTGTTGTACTGAAGGGGGAAATGATGTAATATCCCCAAAAGTAATTTATTATTGAATTCTAAATACAATTAGGAATTTATTTCCGTTTTTGGCAAATTCGAATTTGGAAAATTATTGCCATTTATGGAAATTCTAAATTTTGAATTTAGTTAATTCTAATTTATTATTATGATTTTTGGGCAAAGATTTGATTTTCCCAACCAACTCTTTGACTATGACACTTATAAGAAACCAATATTTTTATATTTATTATTGAGAGACAAATGGAACCACCAGGTTGAAATCAGCTGACCATGAATCCATGAGTGGGGAACATGCTTGAACTACCTCAGGGCTTTATTTTACAAGTGGAAAATCAGAAATCTGGCCATTGACATCCCCTAAAAATCAGGGATTTGTAAATCCGCGAGAATTCCCAAGGGTAAAATACCTAGGCATAAGATGTTTTTTCATATGTAGCATATGAGAGGAGGAAGGACACTGCCTAGTATGTTGGGGAAAGGGAATATCTTTTTGTTGTTATGCGAACTATTTTCTAAGTGTGTGGCAAGAAGGATTTCTAATATGAAAGAATACTACTGCGAATGAGGAGCTTCAGGGTTTTCCCTCATGGATTCATGGTCAAGCTAGGGGGTGAACAGAGCAAGTGGATTGGTTGTTCTATTCTATGGTAGGGTGGAACTTTGTTGTTCCATTTGTTGTCCCATAACTTTGTTTAGATATGTACTCCTATCTATGGTTTTTGCTGAATTATTTTAATGGATATTGGTTGGCAGAATGAAATGAATTGTAGAATCAGTTTCTTTTTCTTTACAGTTTGAATTTATTAGTGAGTAGAATTAAGAAATCTATGGTGTGTGATAGTTGTTAGTGAATGTGTAAAAGTTTACTATTTGAATTATGTATTCTATGAAGTCAGAAATAAGAAACAGATATCAATTCGATTTTACTGTTGATATTAGGAAGACTTGGCATAAGTTATAATATAGATTTGAGTATAAACACGTTTATAATTAGTTCAAATTGCTACAGGTTGACTACTCTTAAGTATAGATCTACAGGAAATACGAGGGTATGCATTTATAGATTTCTGAACAGAAGTATTAACGTGATAAGTATAACCTATACAATATCTATAATTATATCTACATGTATAGATAGTCGCTTGAATAATATTTAAAATTTTACATTTACCAAAAAAAATCTTGAGTGAATATCATAATCAAAATACACACACACACACACACACACATATATGTATGTATGTATGTATGTATGTATGTATGTATGTATGTATGTATGTTGCTACCATATGGATTTTCCGTGCTATCTGAATATCTAATACACAAAAAATATTTATTGACTATTACAGATATATTTCCTTTAAATCCGACTGTATTAAATGTAGAAGAAGTTTATAGTACTTCTCCTCGTAGTAATCCTAGGGTGAAACCTAAATCAATTTAACAAAACCTGGATGGTTATTTTGTTATTTCAACATTTTAAGTTGGAACTCGAATACCTTTTCGAGTAGGGTAACCTCCTAAATCCCCAAGCCTCCGAGTGATTAATTCCTGCAAGATAGGACCAAGAATATCAGTAACAAAATTATGAAACAAAACAATGAAAAAATAAATATCAAAGATAGAGAAATCTTCCAAACGAATTCACGAAATTAAAACACTGTAGATTTAATTACACGAGTGAACACTTAGCTTGAGGTTGGCGTGGGTACTTCTCCCATCTGTGTCATTGAGAAAATTGTCCATAGACCGAAGGGGATGAGTGGGTCTTGAAACGACTGATGGGTACCCTCGCAATGGAAATAGGGGTCCCATCATTAGTCTTGTAACCGAACAAAAGTAATCAATGGCTCAAAAGTTAATAAAAATATAGAACATTATTACATGTGTAAGATACAATGCATAACCAGAACAATAAGGATTGATACAGTATAAATTATGCCCATAGAAGCATAGTGCCAATTCAAAATTTCAGACAAAGTCGCAAGGCATTTTTCTCATAACTACCCAAACTTACTTTGGACGATAAATAAAAACGCAGTCAAGAGTAGAGTTTAGGATATTTAATCTTCCCTTTCATTTTATTGAAGAAGTAAAACATTTCAAAAACAAAAGCATCTGAGATTTGATAAAATCCTGAAAGAGTTCCATAGTACGGGCATGTCTCTTAGAGGGATCATCACCCAACCCAAAATTCTAGATAGGGTTTTTGTATTTCGTTATCAAAGTTGTTAAGCTACAAATTGATGATAAGGAGTACACAAATAAAACCGAGTCTTAAAACAGATCCTGAGATACATTTTTTGAACCTACTATTGCAACCACAGTTTTTTCAGGAACTATGATTTTAGGGTGAATTCTATACTGGAATGTAAACCCTAGAATATAAATTAACCACATCAAGAGAAGTCTTACGACCTTGACTTTCCTGTATAAATTATATGATAAGTAAACATGAGGTACCACAGATAGGTTACTACTTGTGCACTTTATGGTAAATAAATATCGTTACAAACACAGGGATTCTTTCCTTGTAACTTTACACCATGGATTTACCATAAAACAAATCCCATTAAGTCTAGGGAGACTTTTATCAGATTTAAGAACCGAGGGTCTGGGCGTTCATGCCATCCTTGCTTCTTGACGAATATAAGGGATATACATAGGAAAATGCAAAGATATTTCTGATATGCATTTACACATACAGGACACCATGAGTGGGATTGCAAAATTTTGTAGAAAACACACATAAGATTTAACCATGGGGATTCGGGATAAGCATGTCTCGCATAACTCAAGTCAACAAAGAATTAAATAGCCTAGAGAGGGGAAAGGTCATAGTATACCTTCTAGCAAACAAAAACTGTAAATATCTCTACCAGACATCTCTTGAATCCTGAAACTAAATCACATGTGGATAAACTGCATACAAACCACAATGAAAAATTCTAAGTAATGGGTGGTTACCCTCAAGGGAGGAGATAGGGTCGAACCGCCACGAGTGGGAAACACTTATCTCACACAGGGCATGGATGTAAATACAGATAATAATGAAGGGACAAATCTTAACCAGAAATCATAAAGGATAATAGTTGTAGAGCAATCATCACTATGATTAAAACTTCCCAAACATTTACCACCCTAATACAGATAGCATAAGCCTAAAATCTGTCGTGGAATTACTAGGCGGTCATGTATCCTTTTTCTACATTACACCGAATAAGGATCTCTAGGTCGTCGACCTTCTTCACCAAAGAGAGCCACAGGGTTGGCACTGAAGTATCACGCAGAAAACTTAGAGAAAAAGGAGGATGGAACAATAGTCCTTGAAACCCTTCATTGTGCAGAGTAATAGTGGGAGTTATGAATACTATACCTCGACATGTGACAGGATGGAGGTGGCACATTTATATTGGACACGGGGCCTAGTGACAGCCTCGGGGATTACCCTTCATAGGTCTCCATTAAACACAATTCTGAAAAAACCCTTTTGAATTCATACTAAGTTATTTTGAGAGAGGACAACTCTTTTAGGGTACGATACACATGATTATCAAGTCTTGTTTTCTCATTCAGTTAAGGTTTGGTTAATATTTCATTATCGTTAATCAATTTCAAAAGGAAAATTGTGTTAATAATGATTAGAACTTTAATCATGACCAGTGTTCATAAGGCCTATTGTTTGACCAGTTAAAATAACATAAAATCACCATTATGTTAAGGCATGTAACATTATCATTAAAGGTACATGATTTAAAACTTAAATTCATGTAGACCCTTTATGACATCAACAATGTCTATGCATAGGTATTTTTTAATTCGAGTGGGGTTTTTCTTGTGTACTCTAACATGGATGTTTATGCATGGAATGGGTATAATACTAAGGGTTCTATATATAATATAAACACATATATGGAAAGGATTATAATCCTAGTAGACTTTAATGTATATAAATTTCAATGTTTAGAGTGTGGAGAGGTTATAACACTAGTGGGTTTTTTACTAACCTTTATACTCTTTTTAAATGTGTTAGTAATCCGTGAGGCTAGGGTATAGCGAAGCTACCCTTGAAATTTATGTATAGGATTATTGTGAAATACGAAATAACTCAAAGATAGAATCTGTCATAATGGCAGTTAGTTGTGTTGATAATTGGATAACATAAACCTTGCAGAAGTTAATAGTGATGACAATTACCTACTTATAATAATTTTAAGTCTTTTGAAATAAGTTTTTCAAAAGAAAGGAGATTTAATGTCCCTAAGAAAAAAAAAATTATTATGTAAATTTGGGGAACATTACAAATGCATTTTGTTATTGTAGTGGATTCCCATGTAGTGCATCAACGTCCGCATCCTACTACTAAAAGTAGTAGAATGCTTGATATGACGCATCACCTTCTAGCAGCAGAATAGGACCCAATAGATGAAGGCCAGGATCGAGACGAATGTGATGATGATACACTCATGAATTTTAGAAAAAGAAAGAAACAAAAAAAGAAGTGATTGTACATATTTTCGGGAAAAAAACTATTAATATAAATTATTGACAGTAAAATATTTTGTTTTACTAGTTGTGTGTGGACCTTATATGTTCTATATGCATGTACCTTCTTTCTTTCATTTACCTTTAATTCCTTTTTTTCTACTTGTTATGCATGACTGAGTATGGGGAATTGAAAGTGACGTGAGGGGGGCAGGGGTCAAATGAGCTTCCACATTCTTGTAGTTGTTCATGTGTAGTATAGAATAAATCATTCTTGGAACCAAGAGGATTTCATTCATGAGGTATTCCCATTTAGCTTTTCTATAGCGTCGTACATGTTAATTATTATTCGGTCATATAAATTTTGATTTTTTTTTTCAAATGCAAGCTCATATATATTTAGTTATTATTCAGTCATTTAGCCTATTATTTTCTTTGAAAAATGTAGGTTTGAATGGAGGTCACCTCCACGATGCATAACGCATTTCTAACAACACGAAAATCATTTACTTCTCTTGCATCATTGGATAGTTACATTAGTTAGTTACACTAGTTAGTTACATTGTGTAGTATTTATTTCATGCATTAGTTAGTTACATTAAACTCAATGATGAGGCGTCTTCCAAATTTGTACATAAACAAAAAAAATTTAATTAATTATGTACAAAACACATAGACATCAAATTTCCTTTGTATGAGATAGGATGAAAATTACATGTAATATGAGTGATAAGTAATATATATTGAACTCTATACAGATTCCATGTTTAAAAGCATATATATATATGGTTGTGTCTCACATACAATTATCATGAAACTTAGCACCTCTTTGATTGTTCTGTCTCACATACAATTATATATGAGTCAAACCTCCTTTATAAAACAAAATTGGGACATTTTAGAACAATGGCAGAACTGTGAATTATGTATTAGGTCAAATTATGACATTTTCTAGCTTTGGCATTAGAAATATAGTGTCAAATTATTCATTGTCCATTAATTATCCCCTTCTTCTAACTACTTGTGTTCATTGTCCAGTACTAACTATCCCCTTTTGCTAACTACATAGTTTGGGTCTAAGCCACTTACAGAGGAGGGAAAATAAAGGATGAAATTTTTAAGGTAGGATATCGAACACGTTGATGATTATAGAATTTGGTGAGTACTTGCACAAGAGTTCTAGCTAGTAGAATAAAAAACAAAACTTGCAAAATAGAGAAGATGGGAGAAAATTTGAGAGAAAAGAATAGAAATGTATCTTTTTTCCTTAGAAAAAAAGAATAAATTTTATTCGATTAGAAGAAAATTTACATTCTACATAAATACATGAAACAATGTATTTTGTCTTCTATCCCTCTCATATAGAGAATGGGAGATCATATATATATATATAACCAAAATGAGACACCAGGAGGAATTCAATTGCAAAATATCGTGTCAAAATTTCAATAAGTCAGGCAAAAGGCATGCACCAGATGTTGAAGTAGACAACGTGAAAGTAGCAAAATGCACCTCTCTAATATGAAAACCTATGAGAACCTTAGAATATCATCAAAATACTGGCCTGGGAGTTCTTCCCATAGCTTGAACCATTAGAAAATAAACAACCAAGATGGGTAGATCATACCATCAAAATGTAAATATAGATGTCGGACAAACTATATATCATAAAAGTATAATCATAATATATGCCTCACGATTTATAGAAAGTCATCTTGGTTGATCACATCCAACTGGTCTATGAATGTCCTACAAAAGTCAAACAAAATGTCATCCTTTAATTCCTCTATCTTCCATGTCCCGATATCCCGTTGATGTCTTTCCTTAGAGAGAGCATCCACTGCCATGTTGATTTCCATGTAGACATGACAAACAAAGTGTTCATCGGAGGAAGCCAAAAATATTTGAGACAAACAAAGTATTTCAAGAATGGGAAGAAATCTAATATTAAGACATATTTTTTTATTTTTTTCTAGTTTATAACCCCCATAGAGTCCCCAAAAATATGGATGGAATGCATTCCTTTTTCCCCAACAAAAATCAAAAGTATTTTGAGGGCGATCAATTCTGCATAGTTGTTTGACCCTGAACCTAATCCCATTTTAAGGTTGAAATGATGAGAATCAGATAAATGAATAAATCCACCTTCTCCAAAGGTTTCCCCCTTGTTTTGTGACCCCCCATCAAAATATTCCTAGGGATGAGAATGGTTGACCAGTTCTATAGAAACCTGTCTAGACAGGGGGAGATATTTATATTGTGGAAAATGAAAGAGAATGCTCAGACCCTTGACCGCTATTTTGTATGAGATGAAGAGGCGATATTTGAATATATAATTGTTTCTAATCAGTCATGCACCCCAATTTATGATTAAAGGGAGAGATTTGATATTTTTGTTTGATGATTTTGAGACCCATCTTATCCAAGCCTCTTCAATAGCTTGGCCTTGCCAAACACAAACTCTTCCTAGAATTTGTGAAAATATTTTCCAAATTTTCTTTACAAAAGGACAACCAAGAAAACGATGCAGAGTTGTTTCATCATTCTCCTTGCAAAGAATACACCAGCCTAGGCCCTCCAAATTTCAGAGCTTCATTCTGTCCTAGGTGGGGATTTTATTTTTTATCAAGCACCACATAAAGATGTGGGCCTTTAGTGTAAATTTTACTTTCCACACTCCTTTCAACCACTAGGAAGGATTTTGTGGTAGTAGATTAATATTGATTTAGGTGTAGCCTTCTTTTGGGGTGTATATTCCATGAGGATTATGTTTCCAAACTAGTTCATCACCTATGTCTATGATTTAGATATGTCTAAGATTTGGTGATATTATATAAATTTTACATACACCTGATAAAGGATCCCTTACACCAATCTGGTGAAAAACCTTCCAAGCATGTCCCCAAACTATGGTTCTGGTCGAATCTGCAATCTAGGAAAGGTGGATATATCCAAGTTCATGTAGTTGATCAATGAGGTCTAGTGGAAGAAGATGATGTTTTTCATTTCTTGGCCAAGGGTCGACACTGATTCTAACTCTTGAACCCTTTCCTACTGGTCACACCATCCCATCACATATAACCTAAAAGGATTTTGTGACAACTTTCCAAATAATTGAACAAGTTGTGGTTTCCTTTATCGGACATTTGACCCAATCTTCAATAGAGTCAGGGATGATATATTTATGGGAAACCACTTTTTTCCAAAGTTTGTATATGGTGTCTAGCCTCCAACCAGATTTTGCAGCTAAATCCTTCACAAACAGGTGGATGTTTTTCAAACCCAAACCCCCCAAAAATTTTGGTGCAGCCAAAGCTTCCCATTTGACCCAAGGAAGGATGAAATGGTCTTTGGATCCAACCCATAAGAATATGAAGAAAATTCGTCTTAATTTTTCCAAAATTCCTTTGGATAACCATGCTAAAGACATCTAATAAAACAAAATGGATTCTAAGACTGATTTGACCAAGATGAGTTTTCCTAACCTAGAGAGACAACGTAGACTCCATGTCTTTAATATCTTTTGCAACTTTGTGAATAACCAGCTCTAGTCTTCCTTTTTATAATTGGATGGATTTAAATGAAATCCCAATTACTTTATACCTTCCTCAAAAAACAACAGGTTAAAATGGAAGAGGTCTTTATAAAATATTATTTCCCTTTCCTCTATGATATGAGCAGAGAAACTGGAATTTTGAGCATTAATATGCATTCCAGGTTCCCTCCTAAAAAGTTCTAAAATGGAACATATATTCTCTGCATCTCCCCTAAGTCCATTACAGAAAATCAACCAATCATCGAAAAAGGATATTAGAAATCCTTAGGGTGGGGGAGATGGAGATGTCATGAAATTCCCCACTAGCCTTTTCTTCACTTATGGCCATGCTTAAATCTTTTTCCACTAGCAATAATAGTAAAGTAAAAAGAGGGTAACCTTGCCTTAATCCTCTTTCAATAGGAAAAAAATATGAAGCTACTCCATTAATGACTGCAAAAGAAACCGATGATATGCAAATCATGATCTAATTAATAAAAGGGAGCGTGAAACCTATTGATATTGAGAGGGGGGATGAATCAATATCAAGTATAATTTATCACTTTTTACAACTTTACTTTCCAATCAAATAATATACCCAATGAAGAGCAAAAGAAGAGATACACAATGCACAATATATAAAAGTAGAAATACACTGAATGTGTTTCTTATATAATAAAATATTTCATTCAAAGGAATATACAACTTCCAATTTCTCCATCTCCAACTGGAAGGAGGCTCCAACCCCCTAATTTACAAGCTCTAACCTAAAGGAAGCTACAACTCCCTAGATTCTCCATATCCAACTAGAAGGAGGCTCCAACCCCATTTTCCTTTCCCCTTCCTTCCTCCCTTGAATAGAAATGATAGAATAAACATGTTTTTGTCACTGTCGCAGATACATCATCATCATCAGACTGGGTCCAATTAGAAACCAGGTCCACATAAACTATCATTGTCAATGTCAATGTCTTTGTCACTATCACTGATACATCATCATCATCAAAATGGTTCCACTTAAAAAATAAGCCAACTTAGAGAACCTGGGTCTAGATGAGTCAACACAGAAACCCCAACAACCACATATAAGCGTGTGCAAAGAATAAACCTTTCATACTATAATGATCCCATAGCAATGATCAAAACATCACCATAATACTAGAAAATATTCTTCATAAGAGCTCCTTATCCTATCATTTCCTTGACCACAAAAATTGTTCTTAGAGAAAACGAACTTAGATATTTAAAAAATTCAAAAAATTCATCTTGTATATATAGTAGTTCTATCCCTATTTTTATTTTTTGGTCGACCTGGATGAACTATCCTCAATTTTCTAGCTGGGTTGTCAGACGGAAAATTCATATCTCCTCATTTATATGGACTTAGAGGGACTTCCATATACCGTTGGAAATGTATCAGAAAAATATTTCCAACCATGTAACTTGTTCTTCCATTTGAGTTATTTATGTAGGGTAAAAAGTCCCTCAAAGATAGGATATCAAAATTGACAACAAATAATGCTTTCAACAATATTCATCTTGCAATATTGATCTTGGACATCTATAGGATTATTCACTTGACTTCTTCTTCTAGGGTTGACAACAATGACAACAAATTTCCAACAATATCCCCATTTCTAATTGATGGCAACACCTATGCTCCCCTTGTCATCCTACTCCGCCCTGTAATCATGCTCATGATTTTTCTCTCCCTCTTTCACATCAATGTAAAAGGGTGACTCTTTTATTTGGGGATTCTCCCCTGAACATATGGAACTCAATAGTACTTATTTTTCTTTTTTGTCTTCTTATTCTTTATTTCTCTGTTAGGGTCCTTGGATCTTTTTTGTGTGACTTCAATTTTCTTTGTCTTTTCTTTGTCTAGGATGTACATGTTATTTTGTCTTCTTGTTGTTGTTGCAACCAATCTTCCTAATTATTTTTCTCTAATTTCCCATTTTCATGAATAAAACATAAGAGTGTATCCTTGATCACATATTTTGTTGACACTAAGTACATTATTCTTCATAGCTTCAACCAATAAGACATTTTTGTCTTTTACATTTTCACTTCCAAGATTTACTTCCAGGGGGTGGTTCGAGGGTCCACACAGGACCAAGAGCATTCCAGGTGTGATATCATGTTAGGTTCTCATCCCCCCAGTTGAATTACTAACCCCCCTACCCATCATCCTCCTATTGTAGATCACTTGCAACAAGTACAAATAGTAATTCATGATTGACCTGTAGCCTAGTGCAGCACAATAGCTTTATTGCATTATTCAAGTATGAGGTTCCTTCCAGTGACATTGATAGAGGGGATGGATCTTCATATTACACAACAAAGTATAGTAAGGAGAGGTCACATGGACATATAATCCATCCATGTGAACCTCACATATGATAGAGATCTGGGAAGACATTCTATGGGCCTATAGAGCGCAGTGGATACCATAACTTAATGGAGGAGGTTAGTATCTTAACCCTTTATTTGTTCTTCATTCTTATATATTTATTTTTTAATCTATGTATTTATATTGATATTTTATTGTATGTTGTTTTCCATTTGTTACGTTCGAGTAGTAGACCCTCTAATTCCTTGGATGCATTAGTGCCTAGCCCCATCACATTTGATAAATTCACCATAGTCATTTCTTTATTTTATGGCATCCTCCAATTTTTAATGTTCTTTTGTTTCTACAAGATTTGGGACTAGGCAATGTTGGTGAATTTCCATTTGGGATAGACTCACCTTAATCACATGTATCATGTGTAGAGTTAAATAGTATATAATTCTCAATGTTTTTGTGTTTATGTTTTTTAATTTTACTATTTGGTACTAATAGTTCAATAATATTAATATGTATGCATGTTGTTGACATATTTTCTAGTTATAGTACTACTGCACTCCCTGAGAACCTAAGCCCTTCTTCTGGGTTACCTTTCTCCAATCCTAGGGAGTTGAAATCACTTGTATATCCTACGGGGGTCTATCGCATCCCACCCTCGACATATGTATTATTGCATGCATCCTCAATGGATTCACATGCATGCCACCCATATGCACCACGTCTTTCATCACATCCATCCACAGCAGATGCACCTATATGCCATCCATCCCCACCACCATTCCCATCGGCCCCATCCACTGAGGATTCCATAGTATAGGTTTACTCGAAGCAGGTTGTACAACTTAGTGCACAATCTACAAACGAATATCCATTGAGGCCCGAGATATTCACAGTGAGATAATGTGTTGATGATAGGTTTTTGTGTATCATGAATTTTGTTTTATGCATATTTGTTTAATTTTATTTACTTGATCCTTGTAACTAATGCAGGATGGCATATTGGAGAGATTGGGGTCATGGATAAGGGTAACACCCTCACGATTGATAGTAACATATGTGGTGAGTTGTCTTAGGTTAAATTACAAAGTATCATTTTGTATGTCTATTAATTCATTGAGGAAAAAAATTATAACATTTTTTTTTCTTTGTACAGTTTCCAGAGCGTCAAAGCACACCCAATCCTAGAACCACTCGAGGTTATTCCTCGAGCAAGAGAAGAACTTTAGATTTTCAGGATGCTTCTTAGGGTGGTGAGGGTGGAAGTGGTCAATGTTTATCTAGGCCACCATATGGATGTTTTTTTATGTTAGGGCACTTGTTGTCGCTTTGTGTATTGGGCACGAGGTGCCATTTTGTAAAAAATGTACAATTGAGACCATGTCGAATGTGTATCTATATATATATATATATATATATATTTCATGGAACTTTTTTTATGATTCTCATTGTTTCTGCATTTTATGTTGATGAATATATGAATTTCAAAGTGTATGAATTTTATGTATATTAATCACTTGATTTATTTCTAAAGCAATTACAAATACTTGCATTACACATTAACGAATATCTTATGGTGGAAAATATTGTTAAGTGCTAAATCCATAAGCAATTAATGGTTCTCAAGTAGCATTGCTTGCTAATAAACCATGTATCTCTACATCATCGATAGATCATTCCTTCTTAATTATTTGCATGAAGGTTGTGTATATCCATATTCTAACTCACAACCAACAATATGGACTACCTCTTGAATTATCCCATATAAATCCAATGACAATCCACCTTCAAATAATGGTCACTTGAAAATATTGTGAGCTAAAAAATGGCATATTGCAATACTTTATTATAGAAATAATGTTTCTGATTTATCTTCAACATCTTTGTAAATCACTTAACAATCTCATCTCAATGTTATGTCAAGTTAACCTCCATAACTAGTACCATAATTACTCAATTATGAATATGGCATAAGATAAAATTCAATTATGCAAGTACAGAACATTTGGACAACCCAAACACTTCATATATATTTATATTATGAAGTATATGCACCTACCAATATCTTATCATGGGTTGTTACAAGTCAGGCTCTTCAAACCCTAGCAAGGAAAACCATAAGATAGAATTATCCAATAGATTACTCCTTTATAGATCATCAACAAGCTAGCATACACAATGGTAAGTCCTTTTTGGAACCTACATTTGTATCCCTCAATCGTACAAGATAAACTCCCTCTATCTTCTCGATAATAAGAAAATTAGGTAGCACTAGAGTTTTCAAATGCCACAAAACCCTAACTTCTTCTCTAACTAGAGATACATGATAAAAGTCTTTATTTTCTCCTATAGGTATAAGTCCTAGTATCCCTAGTCTCATTAGAACGAAACCTTGACGCTAGCCTTCCCTTGGCATTCCTTTGATAATCCTAGTTGTTTGCTTCTTGGTTCATTCAATAATTTGAACATTTTTTAGGGAACACGCATTGTTACCCTCTTTATATGAATGACATATATAAAATCATTTTATTTATGTGTAACCCTTCATAAATGCGAAAAATACTAGTCAATGACTCATTAATGCACTCATGTTTTTTAGTTGTGTAGTGGGTATATGTAATTTTTGTTAAACCCATCAAGTATTAATAACATTTATTCAATGTTCCATGATGTCCATTAAACTTATTGATTTTTATCAATACAATGAGAGAATTCACATGGAAACTATATCTTAGAATGGGTATCACTTTCCATGCCATGCCATGCCATGTTTTTCTATGCCTTGTCATGTCATGCCTTGTCTTTCCTTGCATTTCCTTTCCATGCCATGTCATGTTTTTCCTTGCCTTTCTATTTCATCCCATGCCTTGCCTTGCCAAGGCATGGCAAGGCAAGGAAAGGAAAGGAAACACATGGTATGACATGGGAATAAAATGCAATGCATGGCATGGCATGGCATGGCATGGAAAGGCAAGGCATGGCATGGTAAGGCATGGAAAGAGAAGTAAAGGAAATGTCAAGCCATGCCTCCCCTTGCTAATCCATGCCTCTTGTTTCCATGCCATGCCACGCCTTGCCATCCCATGCCTTTCATTCATGTTACATGACTCTCCTTGTCTTCACTTAACATGTCTTTCAATGTCATGCCTTGCATTTCCATGCCATGCCTTGCTTTTCATTTTCTTTCCATGTCATGCTATGCCTTTCCTTGCCTTGCCATGACTTTCCTTTCCTTTCCAAGCCACATCTTTCCTTGTCATTCCATGCCATGACATGACTTGGAAAGTAAAGGAAAGGCATGGCTTGACAAGGCAAGGTAAGGCAAGGCAATGCATGGAATGGAATGGCATGGACAGACAAGTCAATGCATGGCATGGTAAGGCAAGGCATGGCAAGACAAGTGAAGAAAATTCCAAGACATGTATTTCCTTTCCAATCCATGCCATGCCATTTCTTTCATTTTCACGCCTTTCCTTGCCATGACATGCCTTCTCATGTTGTGTCGTGTCATGCCTTCCCATGCCATGTCATACCATTCCTTCCCATGGCATGGCATGGCTTGGCAAGGCAAGGCAAGGCATGACATGACATGGCATGGCAAGGAAAGGCATGGCATGGCATGGCATAGCAAGGCAAGGCATGGCATTGAAAGGAAAGGAAATGCACGGTATGGCAAGAAACATAGTTACCAACTTAACGAGAACTCTACAGAGTTTGTGTTTTTAGAGGGGTCCAATTTTTTACCCCGTTTTTAAAAATGGCGCTACTGGTAGCACCCCCCCTCCATTTTTAGGTGGTTTTCGATATTTTAAATTTTTCGATCCACAATGTTTCCACATTATTCTTTTAAATTCTTATTTTTCATCTATTTTCTATTTTTTCTATTTTTTTTTATTCAACAGTGTTTTTAGTCATTTTTTCATGCTTCTTTCAATTTAAAAAATATTTTTTACCATTTACTTTTTTTAAGTTACTATTTTTCATATAATTTTGTTTCTTTAATTAATTTATTGTTCCGTATTTTTTAAATATAGTGAAAAACATCATTTTTAACACATTGTTTACCTTTACTTCAATAAATCGAAAAAAAATTGTAGTTAGATAACACTATTTTTTAATATTTAGCAAAACAATACACATTTTATAGCCATATATAATAAAAAAACCTATACATTTTGGTACATATTCCTTAAAATAACATGTCAAATAAAGAATTTTTATGGACATAATTGAACAAAAAAAGTCAAAAGTTTATAAAAAATTACAGTTTTATTTTATATTTTTATACATTTGAAGTGAAAAAATGACAACATTTAATAAAATTTTCCAATGTATAGTGATTCACATATAAATAAAATGAAAAAAAAAAACAATTAAAATATTTATCACAAAACAATAATAGATACATCTTTATTCTTATTTTAAAATATATGAAAGTCAAATCATTACAGTTATAGTTCATCAAAAATTTGCAAAATTGAGCATCATCTTCAAAGGCATATTTAAACTAATCACCAATATAATATATCCCAAGTTCATCATTCTCAGCAGACACATTATCATATTCTTCGATGCCATTTTGTGCTTACATTGTATCATTTTGTTCTTCCATTGATTCTGGGATATTTGCAAGTTATCCAAAGTGATCCTTTCCAATCATTCCTCCTAATGGTACTTGAGAGTCCATTGACAATTTTCCCACCTTTGATTCACTAAAATATCTTTTCCCTAAGCCAACTTCTTGCATTTCAACTAGAAGAGATGGAATAACATTAATTATTTGTTGAATAAAACTGCACTGGATTGGGTCACTTTCAATAGCTATGCAATTCCTTCCTTTATGTAAGAAACACGCTAATGTTGTACCTAATCACCAAATACAAAATAAATAATGAAGTTAGATACTGTAAAAAGACATGTATTAAAAATAATGTAAGATTGAAGTATGATTTCATAAATATTAGATAATATTTCTTACCTGAACTTGAGAACAAATCAAAAACCCAATCTCCTTCATTTGAAAATTTATCTATAAGATAATTAATTAAGGCTAGTGGTTTTTTAATAAATGTTAACCATATCTCCTTTCAAATATTTCTCCTCATATGTTACCTTTCGAACCACAACATTGTATACCAATATACTACTAGGAGTCTCTCCATCCTTTGCATTGGCAAGAATAGAATGATAAGAATCATCTTTTGTCCAGGTTGCAAGATGTATACTCTTGAAATCACGTTTAAATGATTATCTCTTGGATCTCTTAATATTAGGCTTGTGCTTGTAACATAAATAAGTGCAAATTCAATTAACTTGTGAATTAATAAAATTGTTTTCTAATCTTAATTGCTAAACATACACTTTCACTATCTTACCAAATAAACTGCATTTGTGTCTTTTCTTTCTCCTTAAAGATTGATTGTACTAATCCTTGTTATGTGTCTAAATGAAATACTAGAAATCTAAAAAATGGCGATATTGTAACTTCTGTAAATCCCATAACCACTTTACTGGAATCTTGGTAAGTATAAGGCTCAGTATCATGTCCAATGTTTTGGATATTATTACCATGATGGATATCTGCAATGACTAGGGAGTACTCTTTTTTAGGAACAAGATTTGCAAGTTTTTCAGAATCACCTAATATCACTTTATAATGAACAGTGTTGAGCCCATTCCAAATGTAGTGATCAAGGGTGTCATCAAGTTGAACATTTTGAACATGTCTCCTTCTTTCTCTTTCAAACTTGGATTTTTGAATAAAACTTTTGAAAGTTTTAGGTACTCTTGCATTCTTCTTTGACATATTTAATGAAACACAAATATATATATTTATATATCTATAAATATTAAAATATAAATAAATTAACTTACAAACGAATAATATGAATGTAATAAATCAATATTCCTTTTTGAATGCAACAAAAAATTGTTTCAATATTGTTGAAGAGCTTGAATCTGGATAGTTGAGTTTAACATCATCTCAACTTTATTCATTCAACATATTGACCATTTCCTCTTGTATTTTCATATTCACCTTGTGACTAAATAATACAAAAATAATGTTAAAATAATATGTTAAACTGAACAAATTGATTTTCTTGTCCTAACATAAATAAAAATAACTCAACAGAATTACTTTTTAAATTCATCACACATTTCTTCCATTGACAATTCTCTTGACCTAAAATGTGATAATATAGTTATGATAATTTTATCATCATTCACTCCTTGTATTGATATCCAAGGTGTTATATTCATATCATAAGGAAGATGTTTTATGTCAGGAATTGTCTTACTTGTCCCACATATCAATGGTTTAGTCTTCTTAACTCTCTGATTTTTTATACTAATATTCTCCCATAGGGTGAATATCTCATATATCAAATCCCATACCTGTCCAATTCTAAATCCCAATTGAAAATAGTTATCCACAACTCCAAATATATCACTTCCTTTGCAATTTTTTTCTTTTGTATTTTCATCATCAAGTGGGAATCATATTTCCATACAACATTGCTTCTAAAACTTAACATCGACATTTAATCTCTCCCCACAACATATTTCAAAAACCTTCAGTATGGATAAATCTCACCCTTTGAATTAAGGTCATAGACATTTTGTACTCATTGTCTGTGTTATGATCCCATGTCAGTAGCTTTGTTTCTAAATATGTTAAACCGACATAAATTATTCATTTGACTATCTCAAAAAGAGGATTATTGGGATATTCTTGCATCAATTCTCTTCTAGCCTCTGCATAATTATTTCCTCCAATCACATAATATTTTTAGTCAAAACATCTTGACTTATCAAATTATTCCCTCGTATGAACTCCCACTGGGTCAACAAGAACTAGGTAATCAACCACATGTGCATATGGACTGTACCTAATCAATGCTTCCAAATTGTGAATATGCAAGTGATACGGTTTTCTAATTTGATATTTTTCCTACCCTTTTGTGGGTTTATAAAGTTGTTTCAAATTCAACTGAAATGTATTTCCATCATCAACTAAGATTTTCATCCTAATTATATTTCGAATGGGATTTTGTGTTGTTTTCATAATACCATCCTCTAGATCAACAACTGGAGTTATTATTTCTCTGCTACATTTAGGAATTTCACTATAATACTATGAGCTAATGATGGCTTCCTAAACATTATCAACAATTTTTTTTTTTACTCTTATGATTTAAATTTGTTTCATCTAAATCAATGATTTCTTCATAATCAATAGGAATAGACTCATCACCAACGATCTCTCTTTTGTGTTTATCTTGTTTGTTTTTTTTATGAGAAGGAGTGATAGCCTCATTGGGACCAATATCAACAAAATCTTCATTTGGAGTTTCCTCATTTTCAAATGTAAGCCTTTTAGGATTTCTAGAATGAGAATTTTTCTTTCTTCTTTCATGTTCTTCTATGTCTACTCTTGCAAGTTAAACCTCCAATACTTTTTGGTTTTTTTTTTCTTCGTTCTTGTTTCTTTTCAATATGAAAAGCGTTAATCAAAATCCATGATATTATTCTCTATAGAATAAATCCCCACTAACATATGTGAAAGTCATTCAACAAAATTCTGTAAAAATAAAATATAACATTTTCATGTTAAATAAAATTAAAACATTACCATGATACTAAAAATAATAAGTAACACAAAAATAGAAATAAAAACCTTACATTCTCTTTCTCAATGTCATCAACGATGCATGCACATAGTTATGAAAAACATTCATTTTTGTTATAATTGTTCAATTTGAAACAATATCTAAACTTGATATGAATTGTCCCTTGTTTTACAGGTGCATAAACATTATTTGTCGCTGGCACCAAACATATATCTCGTAACAAGCCAAGTGCCTGATAATTTCCTTGCACATGTTCTAATTTGGCACAATACAAATATATATGATCTCCATTTGTAACAAACCTCCTCGTTACGACAACAACTCTGTAACAGGTGCAGATTTTTTTTTTTTTTGTTTAAGGTGTGTGCGCACGTGTAAAGAGAAAATAGACACACTTGACTCTACGTCGCCACCTGACGACTAACAAGATGCAACCACGATTATCACAACAAGAGGACAAAATGCACACAAAAAGTAACTTCAAGCATATAAATGACATAGACATAAGGAAGAATCCATAACAGTAGATTTTAGCATTTCTACACAGGAAAGCAGGGCGTTTAATATTAGTCCTCTTCTCCGGAGAGAGGGAAGGTCAGGTAGGCTCCTGGCCGACTGCTCAGGAAGAAACTAGTAACCCGACTACAAAAAAGACACAAGCAAGATGAACACAACAAGTCGACATATGACATACAACAGTAACATCAAGCAATAAACGTCCATAGGCATAAGGCGCACAACAGGTAACCACAAGCAGTTAACGACACACTGGGTTATGCACAGTAT
>JASDQU011401450.1:24222-43619 GCA_032191745.1 Picea mariana | reverse complement strand
CACATTAAAGCACTTGGTTAATTTGTTTCCTTTGTATCTTGTGTATCTTATATCTCTTGTTCATAATTGTTGTAACATCTTTCATTCATTTTTGTAAATACTTGTATCTAATTTTGTTGTGGGATAATTGTACTTTTGTAATCTTTGTAATTGTTTTGTAATCAACCCTCCTCAAACATTAGTTGACCCCTTTGTCCAACCTTAGACACTAGTCTTAGTTGACTTAGAAAAGGGCTTGCTTGACATAAGTAAATCTTGCATCTTGCATTTGCTTCCTTTGCATCACAGGTTAGTCTATCCCCCCAACCTTGTAACTAATTAAAATCAACTCCTAGAACATAACGTTAATCATATCTAGTAACTAGGGTCTACCCCCCTTGGCTTCCCTAGGAGTAAGCCTAGAAGGAAGAGGTTCAAGCCAAAGTGACAGTGTGGGCTTTGAACCTAGGCATTGTGCCTCCAAGGACACACTAAGTGAGCAGGACTTAGCTCACATCTGCAAGTGTGTATAAGGACGGCAACACTCTCCAAATAGGAATTTCCTACAAAGCTCTTTCCCTTTCTTCCCAAGTCATCAATCTACCTGGTGTAATTACTTCGCTTGTTTGCAAACTGTTTGTTTAAAATATTGATATAGAGGCATTCTCATCTTCACAAGCACATGGTCTGCCAATATTTGATAAAACTGCTTTTCTATCCCACAATGTTATACTTATGTGCTGAATATGCATGGCCTTTCTTGACAATCCATTAGGTTCTCTGTCCTTCCTGAACAGTGAAATGTCAATTCACATTGTGTGAGATTTCCTGAATGCCATTCGTGAATCCTCTTAAAATTATCACTCACACTCCTGCGTCCCTGTTTAGCTTAATTTAGGCTTCGAAAGTTTGCACCAAAAGCAAGAAGCTGACATATCTACCTGCAGAAATTCAATATCGTCCTCATAATTCTTTCACATAGTTTGAACAGTGAATGGAATGCATCAGTGATTTTCCTAGTTTAGCAATATAAATCATCATAATAGGCCAAGCAGCTGGAAATTCTTATACTAGCACTTGATTGGGCAGAGTTTTCATGTATATACTATTTCTTGCAGCAAAAGTCACACAATTTCCCCCCTGCACTCGTGAAAACCTCGTGTTGAGAATATGTTTCTAGGCTCATCTTAAATGCCCAAAGCACAGTGTAATTTACTGAGAATGTTGTCATGAATATTTTGGTGCAAACAACTATCTTCCAAAATTACAAAAAATGCACAAAGTTAAGGACTCTCCAGAGTGGAAATGTGTTTCAAATTCTGCTCCCATGACTAATTTGAGCAGGTCAAATGTTCAGACAAACAGAGTTGGATTGTTGTGGAACTTTAGGTTGTTCCAATAGTAGCAAGTCTAATTTTCCCAATCCAGGGACAGATATCTAGATATAAAAAACTTAGGAAAATATCTCAACCCCAAAGAAAAACCTTACCGAAAGCCTACAAATGCATTCCCCATAATGTTCCTGTACTAATCCTTGGCATCCCATTCATAGGTAGATCGTAGGCATTGGTGTCTCCCTTTTGGTGCCCAATTGGATGAACAATCAACAGTCTATCCATAATATCTCTCTGCAGGCTCCTGCAGATCAGCTCAAAGTCATCTCACAACAGTTTACATTGATCACTTTCTCTCATGTTTTTCAGGAATTGAATACTCTTGCTGATGCTTTGTCAAAAGAAGGATTACACACTATTTCCGGAGTACTGTTCTTGGATGAATCTATTGTTGGGGCCGTGACAGTTTCCAATCTTTCAGTTTAGCTTTCCTTGATTACCACATGTACAGCTGGTTAAATCTGCAGTTTCATACTTGTTTTTCCTGTTTCTGTGGAGAGCTATTTGTTATAAGGAGGTCTGTTTCATGTCAATAGACAAGTTCATAGACATTTATCATGTATAAACTTGTATGGCTATGTATAGCTGGAGATCAGTCTGTGATTTAAGATGTTTTTCAGTGGATAGGTAAAGGAGTCTAAGCAAAATATAAGGGATAAACATTTTTGAATTTCCCTGTTTTGGTATCGTGCCTTAGAGAACTTGAAGATCATGCCTTAAAGCACCTGAAGATTGTGTTTTTTATTCTTTGCTGGAATAAAGAATGTGTTTGTTTCCTTGTAAAAAAAAGGGTGGATCATAGGCAACATGGGTTCATCTAGATTCTAAAGAACTGTTCCTGGAATTCTTTTACCATGAATTCTTTCCTGACTTTGATTCTCACTATTGCAATCCAATAACCACGAGGATATCTTCAGTTTTATGCCCTATCTTTTGTTACATCAGAAGGATATTTAGTTCAAAGTGACATCATCCCTTGAGTGGATGCTTGCCCTCTTCTATAAATTTTCTTAAGTATATGCACAGCATAAGGATACTGCTTATCCATTGAGTACTTCACAGTTCATCCTACAACGTTGCCGCAGTACATACTATTTTCCATGCTGACAAGTTCCAATAGAAGATCTTGTCTAGATCATGTCTGTCAGCCGCTTCACCACCAGTCTTGATCATGTCTGGTAGTCGCTTCACCATTAGTCTAGATATTACCGAAACATTTGTCATATGATCAATTGCACGATCCTTGGACGACTATATACTCCAATTAATATTCTTGTTATGCACTATGAGACCGATGGGGTCCACAAAGATGCAAAACTCAAAGCTCTTAGATCAGTTATTATGGCTAGCAGTATAAGGTCAGCACAAAATATCAGTCTGTTCTCTAGTGAAACACCTCAAACCTATGTATTGGGTCGCAATGAAATTTTACCAAAAATGCTTTTCTGAAAGCTTAAATGGTTATCCCTAAATATATAATTTTCACTATCACAAAAAACAGTACAATGCTTCCTATTCCAAGAATAGATGTCCAGCTGTTATCTTTTCATTTTCATATAATTTGTTTCTGTCCTTTATAGTATGCTTCATATTCCTCATATTTGCATGCAAGTTAGATGCATAGCTCCAACAACTTTTGTGATGATGCCAAGTTCAGAAAAGGTTTAGGGATCAGGAAAACCAGATTCTATCTGGTCATGGGAGTTCATCTATATTATATGAAATATAACCTCTTTAATTTTCAAAGAAATGGCAGAAATACCTCAGTGCATTGCTCTCTCATACATTATTCAAGATCTTAACGCTCTCCACCTTGCAATAAACTCACTCATAAAGAAAAGGACATGTCTCATAGAAAGCCTTGTGTAGTGGAATTTTGAGCATCTAGACTGGCCCCAGAAACATGCAAATAGAAAATTTGCATCCATGCCTTCAGATTCTTGCCTTGAGCTTTGCATAACCAACTCGCCACCAGACAGGCTCAATAAAATCCACAACTCCAAACCGATCCAGCAATTCAGGGATGACAACACCTAGAGCTGCAAGCATGGCCCAGCGAGCATGAAGCACTTCATAGCTGCAACCAGATCCAACAAAGCAAGCTGAATTCAGGAAAGCATTCAATGATTTATTATTAAGCAAATATTAAACAAATGATTTTCAATGAGACATCTAGTGACTTAACCTTACTCAAGAGCTTAGTCCAGAATTTGTGAGACAGTCTTCGTCATTAGGTGGAAGGACGGAATGATGTGATGAAGGTTTGCAACTTATGCAAGATAAAAATTATTCGAGGGAATAATTGAATGAGCATCTAAAATAGTATAAATTATAATCGAGAAAGTTCAATATGGTAAGTGACTCAATCTCCTTGCAAGCCATTCAAAAGCAAAACCTGACTTCTTTCAAGGTCCATATGAATAGTATTCTCCAGCATCAAGTGCCCCAAAGAATATTTTCTCTTCAACAACATGCCCACAAATTCTGAAACAAATATCAGCTTCTTCAAAGTATTGCAAGATGCTTCCTAATGTTTTAACTTTTGAGCATCAACCACCTATCAGAAGGTGGGATACCGTGCTGCAGTTATGGCATGTAACCTCCTGGCCCAACTTAACAGCCATGATGGCTTCCACTTGAACAACAGCTCCCTTGCAGGGGTGTGCTGGCCCCTGAGGGGAAAACATGTCACATGGGGAAATCGAACCCTAGTGGGGGAAATAACGCGCCACTTTCATCAATTTGGCAAGCCCCTTTGACAATATCAGCTTCTTTGTATTTAAATGCTCATATAATGTACTTCTCTTACATGAAAATATTCTTTTGAGCCACACAAGCTAGTGGCAATCTCTCATATTCACATCATTGTCAATGGGGCTCAACATCAATACATGTTACAAACAACGACTATCTACAAGTTCTTTGCATGTAGAAGAATTCAAACAATGAAGTATTGGTGTTTAAAGGTAATACACTTAACTTTCTTGTGATCTACACCATGCAAGTTTGCAAACATATTATTCCATCCAAGCTCTCAAAAATGACGCATCACCAAAAATGCAAGAATTGGTTGATTGTAGGCTTGAAATGGGTGGGTGTACAAGTTTGATAGTGTAAACTCTGGTATACAAACACCAATTTCATGATGACTACATGAGTAAGAATGTCATATATCTAACAAGTTGTGCACTTAAAGGAAGACAACATCGAAGTGAATTGGAGAGGATGAGCACATGTAGGGGTACCAAACTAAGTACAAATAGGTGTGCAAGACAAATTAGGGCCATGGTGACTAGCTAAGGCCAAGTCCTAAGCTCACTTGATTGATTTTACTTGAGTGAAGTGTACATTTTTACTAGGGTCATGAAAAAAGAGTTCAACAATCAATGCCACCAACATCGAGGTACATAGAGGGCTTGGTGCTCTGGACTAAATGCTGGTTCCATACCCTCATACATGATAGAATCTAGTGAAAATGTTGCAATACTGCCAATCTTGAAATCCTAAAAACCGTTAAGTCTGCTAAATTTTGAATGGGACCTAAAATTATACTTTCTCCATATCAAGTCCAATGAGGTTGGAACCACTCTCAAACATCTTGAAACAATTAATGGTAATGGAGGGGTGGGGGACCTCCTTTGCTCTCCCAACCCTCTCCTCATTGTCCTTGGCTAAAGAAAAAATGCACTCTTTCTCCTTTTCTCTCCAAACCCTCTTTTTGTTTGCAAAATTACAAAAAAAACTAAGTTTTCATCTTTATTTCCAGGCTTGCTCGTGTCTTGGCGATTTATTCGGTGATATTTATGATAATATCATGATATTATCGTTGTACGATATCGTAATATTATCATTGTACGATAATATCGCCAACACCTAAAATGGCAATAATATCGCGATGTTGGTAACACTGATGTCTTCAATATATGGCTGGGGAGGCCGAGGGGCATTGGTGACAACTTTGATATCTTCCCTGCATGATTGAGTACTTGCATCTTCATTCTTCTTAAGGATCTTTAAAGATCCCGGATCCTTGCTTCTGTATCTTGAAAGTTGCTCTCCATATTGGTCAGTCTTTGGCAGCAAATCATCACAATCAATACTATCCTCCTGAGTAAATTGTAAGGCTGCCAAATCTTGACCTGGATCAAGCGTATCATGAGGTTCTGTTTGCTGAAAGGGTATGTCAAACTCATCATCACTCCAAAAATCTAGACTACCAGGTTCCTACATGTTGACCACCTATTTCGACTAGGGGGTCAACTCCAGGTACCATGAAGCTATGTACCTGATGGTGCAACAAAGTTGAAGACTTTCTGATTCTACTGGGCATCTTTTGCCCCCGGCACGTCTTTTTGTAATTGGAATGTTCGCTCCCCTGCGTGGGATAATAATGTAATGAGTCTGCATGGATCATATTTTAGGTTGGTTGCCTAGGACGTTATCATTAGGGAAGTCCTTTCATCAAGTGTTTTTTATCCTCAGGTAATTTTTAATTACCCTTGAGTTTTTCACTCACAATAATCCTCCAAAGTGGTGAAAGACATTCTAATGATCGAACCCAATGGGTGACTAGGGTCTAGGAATATTGAAAATGACCATACTAGACATCTTCCAAAGTCTTGCGAACTTCCATCGAGTCTAAGTAGTTTTTTTTTATTTTTTAAAATTACCTAGTTAATGGTAATTTTAATTAAAATTGATGTAAAAATGTAAAAATTTGGTCCTAGGGGATTTTGATAGGGGTGTGAGTACTCAAAAGAAATGGCATGAGACCCCCTACACCCTTGGACCAAGTTTTAGCTCAATTGGACAAGTTTTGCTAGGTCATTGTCCATCAGGAATCCAAGTCAGTCTTGAGCCAGCAATTTAATTGCTTAATTTGGCTAAGTAAAAAATGCCAAAATTTGTAAAATGAGCAAAAAGTCATGAGAATGAGTGGGAGTTGATTCCTAAGCCTTTTCCTAAATTAGAAAAGTCATTTTCTAACTTAACCCAACCCCCCTTGCTTAGCCACTACCTCAACTCACCATCTCCCTAAGAAAAGTGCGCCCCCCTTGGTGGTTGATTTAGCCAAAGTGAAAAATTAATGGAAGAAAACACCTAAATCCCTAAGTGCGCCCTCCTAAGCTCCTAACTTGATGTTTGACAAGTCAAAAAGGTGTTCCCCCCTCTCATACCCTCAACCCTCAAACCCTAGACTTGTCAAAACCCTAGAAAGTGAGCCCCCCTTGAGATGCTCACTCTTGCTTGGTGAGTGACACTTGGAACTCATCCAAGAGGGGTCTCTCTCCTCTCCCATGTATAAAAGAATGCTCACCCCTCCCTCTTTTCAGATCTATTCTCAGAGTAAAGTTACTATGCCCAAATCTCTCCCACTCTTCTTTCTCCTTCATTTTGCTGTTGCTCTCTTGTAAAGCTTGCTGCAAGTATTTGCAGCAACCTTTTTCTTTCTGAATAATAGAAATCTTTGGAGGATACATGGTGTGTTATCCCCGATATCTAGGGATAACTAGGAGATCATGTCTCGAGGCCCACATGGCCCTAGACATGGAGTACCGAGAGCAGGAGTGACTTGAGCATGGCCCTGGAGGGTCCATCTTTCTTCTTCTCAGCCAGCTTTTTCCTGTCAGCAGTAGCAGCTTCCATCACTACCGGCCTGGGCTTGCATCAGAGAGGGCTCTTGCTCCATGAGGTAATTGGTCCGAGGTATCATGGTATGTGTCATATTTGATCGTTATAACCTTCTTATATATGCATTAGGTTCCTTTCATTTCGGATGAATGCTTGGATCTTACACTAATCCACTTGACCATTGTTGGGGTGATTGATGGGGCAACTTAGCAAGCCGGTATTCATGGGTTTTGGTTAGCCAACAAGGGGGATTTGCAGAGCCATCGTCCGCTCCCATCATCTTATCACTTTTTCATCTTATACCCTGCTCATCCATCCCATTCCCCTAGTCCGGCCATTAGGATGACCTTCCAGGGTACATCTTGTCTTGTGGGAAGAAGGGGCTAAAGGCCCAGGGGGTAAAAGCAGCTGGTAAAAGATAAAAGCCATAGGAAATGAAAACCTAGAGATGCTTGGCCCAGGGGATCCCCGAGAAGGCAATAAAAAGCCTCTCGATAAGAAACTAAGGGACCCTAAGAAAATGATAAAATTAATAAATGCAAGACCTAACCAAGAGGATGGGAGGTCTCATCACGAGCCAGCCCATTATGTTCATAGGTATTTAGTAGTATGACATTGCCACCATTTGGTCACCAAACCAGGGCAGTGACCTTTGGTTGCATGGCCAAAGGAAAGGGGGTCTCATCACGAGCCAACCTTCTCATTTCTGCGAAGATACTAGTGGGTAACGCTATTAGCCCTGGCCACCAAGCCAAGGCAGTGTCCTCTTCGTCAGAGCTTGTAGTAAAAGAGCAATAAAAGAAAGATAAGGCAATAAAGGGCTTGGAAAAAATGCATCCATGACGGGTACAGCTTGCCTCCTACAAAGGCACTCACAGACAACACCAGCCCTTGGTCTGACTATGACTGGACATCCCTAAAACCATATCATCTCATTACACATGGCTTGAATGATCCTTTGAGGAAACTTTCCATCTCTTGTGGGTATTAGCCCAATAGGTTGTTCTCTTGGTTTCCTCGGCTTTGTATNGTAGATCTGTGTAATGTCTTTGAGCTCTTAGATGATTTGTTAGGGATTTCATGCATATGTTTGATAAATTTAATGATGAGATATGATTTACATTGCTATGATGTCTGGGACTGATGAGCCCATGGAGGGCGTAGTCTTTGATGTGCAGGACCATGCCCGACGGACAGGTACCAGAGGATCGGTGCACATGGGGAGATGATTAGCTCGGACCTCCATGGGGCTGAAGAGCCCACCAGATGGTTGCTGGGATGGCAGAGGCAGGACAGAGTTATGACGAGCCCTTGCATGGAGAAGAAGAAGGACGCCCTCATCAGGACGTTTTGGCAGAGATTTTGACCTATGGGGATCAGCCCCTTGCAGATGGGACGATGGACTTGATGGATAGGACACCACCCAGGACTAGCTGGACGTTTTCTGGAGCAGATGGCAGTGTGATGGGCTTGTTTGGCACACATAGCAGGTTGCAGGAGCCCCAGAGGGGCCAACGTATGGCTTGCTGGATGATGATTATGCCCTGAAAGAGCCAACGTCTCCCCTATAGGGGCCTGACGTCTCCATTTTTTGCTCACTTTTGGCATTTTAGCATGTAATGTGACAAATAATTGAATAATGTAAAGTCAGCCTTGTCGGCTGTTTTTAATGACCTAATTGTTAATTAAAGGTCATAGAGATCGTATATATTGAGGACGTTTTACCCTCATTTGGATAACACAACTTGCTCTCTTGTGAGAGTGACTTCTTTAGCTCTTGTCTTGGTTCTTCTTGTCTTTTTGGAGTGAGGCGCAACATCTTGGAGGATTATCTTTTGGCATATGGCGCTATTTATCATTGGAAGGTTACAACTAGGGTTTGATTATGCTTCTTCATGAATTTGTAAGTGTTTTCTCATCAAAACTTCTTGAATGAATGGTTGTTGATTAAATCTCTTGCATGCATAGTTACATTGTTATTATTTGCTTAATCATTAAAACCCTAGGGAGCCAACACACAAGTAGGTTATGGCTTCATGTCCCCATGGTAAAAGCTTTTAGCCATTTGATTAGAGAAGGTTTAGCCTAGCCATAGCTACACTAGCCATGCTCTTTTCTTGAGTTAGTTTTGAACATAAATTGAAGAAAGAAGGCGTCCTAGGCCTAATTTACTTTACACCTAGGGTTTACTTCTAGGGTTTTGAAAAGCCTTGTCTTTGAACAACACTTTTCAGCCATAGATTTGTGTTTATAAGCTAGCCGTTTTGCCTAAAGAGTCTTAAGGAAAGAATAAGGAGCCTTAGGCCTAGCCTTAGCTACACCTAATTAAGTCTTCTCTTCTTAGGGTTTTGATCTAGTGGCCCTGCCATAGCAGCACCATTAGACCTAATCTTCTTGTCCTTAGGTTTGAATTTCTCCAAGCCATTAGCTTCTCTCCATTTGACTCCATTAACCCAAGGCACTAGTCTAGAAGTATAACTTTGAGCTTGTTTGTGCTCAAACTCTCTTTCAAAACTCTTTAATTTGAAACCCTAAACTAACCTAGCGTCTAGACTAACCCTAGCTTGATGATGACGTCTTGCCCTAATTGAATCTTTGCTTGGACTAAAAATTGCGGCTTAGTCATCTCTTTGTAGCCATAGAGGATTTGAGTACTTTCATTGGTTGATTTAGTCAAAACGTCTACCTCTTGGCTAGCTAACCCTAACCTTTAAACAGCAACATTATAGGTGACGTCACATTTGTTTGATCTCTTGTTTGGCCTGGAACGTTGTGACATTTATCACCTCATTTGATAGACTTTGAGTCATTAATTACATTTGTAAGCTTGGTTGACAAAACGGCCTTCTCATTGTCTCTAATTTTGACCTATTATTGGGGCTGACGTCACCCTATTTCTGCATTTGTGACGCAGAAAATATATTTGTATGAGCAGATTTATGATATGAATTGCATTGTGATATAATACAAGGATTTGATCTTATACATTGAATGCCCATATCTTTTATGTTTTTATTGAAGAAGTGATATAAATCATTTGTCTTTGTTTAGTAATCATTGACTTCGTCAATAATTACATTTGATCATTGCTCATATATATGTTCAAGATAGTTATTAATATTTGAAGTACTAACCACTGCAGCACATTTTAGTTTTATTTGTCTTGTCTCGCAAACAGGTGCCCTTATCAGTGGAATATTTTCTTTGACTATCTTCCTTCTTGGCAGTAATCTGTGAAAGGGAATCTTTATCTTGATCCATTAACCCTTTAGCCCTTTTAGAACCCCAGATTACTAGGGACGTCTCCCTTGGACTAGCCATCCTAAATAGAAAGAGCTCCCCATCGAGGTGACAGTGGGTGGGGAAGCTCCTGTTACGCCAGTTTGAAGCCTTGACTCAAGCTAACTTAAACCCCTCCTACAAACTGTGCGATAACAGTGTGCATTGGGAGAATTCTTCGTGTCAATCTTGAGCTATATTGAGGTTGTTGACCACCTATTCAACTAGGGGGTCAACTCCATGTAACATGAAGATATGTACTTGATGGTGCATACAAGTTGAAGACTTGTTGGTTCTACAAGGCAGTTTTGGCCTTCAACATTTTGTTGTAATTGGAATTTCCGCTCCCCTGCGTGGGATAATAATGTAATGGGTCTACATGGATCATAGTTTAAGTCAATTGCATTAGGACTTCATCATTAGAAGAGTTCCTTTCATTGAGTGTTTTTTATCCTCAGGTTATTAATTGGGCTTTTCAGCCTTATTAATTTCCCTTGAGTTTTTCACTCCCACAATAATTTCTCCAAAGTAGTGAAAGGCGTTCTAATGGACGAGACCTATGTAACTAAGGTCTAGGAATGTTGTAAATGACCATGTTAGACATGTCCTAGAGTCTCGCGGAATTCCATTAAGTTTTGATAGGAGTTTTTTTTTTAAATTAAAATTCTCGCAAAGTGGGGATTTTTAATTATTTTCAATGTAAAATGTAAAAAATTGGTCCTTGGGCATTTTGTATAGGGGTATGAGTACTCAAATCAAATGGTTCATACACCCCTACACCCTTGGACCAAGTCTTAGCTCATTTGGACAAGTTTTGCTCGGTCTTTGTCCATGAGGATTCAAAGTCAGTCAAAAATCAACATGTAATTGGCTTAATTAAAATTGCCAAATTTTGTAAAATTCATGAAATTCATGAGAGAGTGTGGGAAAAGTATCCCAATAGCCTTTCCTAAGTTGGGAAAACATTTTCCAACTTAGAAAAACCCCCTAACCCACAACCCACATTCATCTTTCTCCTATAAGAGGGGCGCCCCCCCCTCTTGCTCATATTTCATAAAAATTAAAATAAACCATGGGAACCCCTAAAACTTTAGGAAAGTTCCCCACTTGACCCCACTTGACTTTTAGTTAAGGGGAAAGGGGGTTTTCCCCTTCCCAATTCACCCCTCATCCATCCACTTGCTCACTTGCCCTAAAAGTGTGCCCCCCTTGATGAGACCCTCTTCCTTTGGATGGGTGACACTTGCAGCCCATCCAAGTGGGCTCCCTCCTCCTCCTTTCCTATAAATTGAGGCCTCCTCTCCTCATCTTACCATCTCCTCTCATAACAAGTCTATTATGCCAAAATTCTTTCCCTCTTCCTCCTTTCCTATAAATTGAGGCCTCCTCCACTCATTTTATCATCTCTTCTCATAGCAAGTCTATTATGCCAAAATTTCCATCTTCTCCCTCTCTCTCATGTGCTCTCATGTGCTCTCTCATGTGTAAGTTTTGCCACAAGTATTTGTGGTGAGATTTTGGTGGATAATAAAGAAAGCTTTGGAGAAATTTTGGTGCATTGGGAGTCTTCTTGGTGTGCCATTGTGTGTTATTGAGGTGATATCTTTCCATTTAGTTTCATGTTTTTCTTTCACTAGTTTGTATGTGGAGATTTAAGAAAAGTATTTTGCTTGAATATTATTGATAGTAGTATTGCTATTGGTTTTGGGGTAGTTCCTTAGTTAGTTTGGAAAGTATTTTGCAAGCTTCTTTGGATACTCTCACCTTCATTTCTTCTTGTGTAGCAAAGGGCAAGCTTACTTGGAAGTCACTAAGGGTTGAAGGATTGGCTCTAGAGTGGAGAGCCAACTCTCTTTAACTTTCCAAAGTTTTAATAATTATCTAACTATTGTTTCCTTTTCCTCTTCATCGTTCTAATATATTGTTATGACATAGAATAGATGCAAGAAGTTTCATAAAAATCTCAAATTTTCTATTTAAATTTATTGTTTATTTGGGCTAATCTATCCAACAAATTGTATGGTTTTGTAACATTTTGAAGGGTATCCTTTAACATTATTTCTTGCATATTTTTAGCATAAAGGGAGAGTTGATACAAGCTATTTAGCCCCAAAGGCCCCCAAAGGGCATCTTCAAGTTGGACATCAAGTCCACCCTCCTTTTACCCTTCTAAAGTGATTGTAAGCCACCCTTGAGAGTCTCTTGGGTGTGCCTTCTTGCAAAGTTACTTTAAAAATCTGATATTGTAATAGTTAGGATTTATCATTTTTGTTAATCATTTTTACACCCATACTTGGCCAAAACGGTAGGCATTGTGCCTCCACTTGTGCCATAGTTGTGGGGTTTGCATTTTCATTTTCAAAAGTCTTTTTTTTGTTACATAATACCCAACTTGGCCAATACGGTAGGTATTGTGCCTCCACTAGTGCCATTGTTGGAGTAGTTTTTCTTTCAAGTCTTTTCATTCTTTCAAGCAATTTAATTTTTATCTTTTATTTATCCCCACATTGGTCAAACAATAGGCATTGTGCCTCCACATGACTGGAATTGTGAGACAACCATAATTTCACTTGTTTTGTAAAGCAATAAATTAATTTCATTATTGTTTAAAGACAAACTAATAAAACTTTTCACATACATTTGTTTTGCCCCATCTTGCAAATTGGCATAAGCCATCCTTGCAATAACGTAAGGCTTGTTTTAATTTAAAATCATTGCTCAAGTAATTTTTGTGTTCCCAACGTTCGCCCCGTATTCTCTCCCCTTGCCACTTAGTTGGATCCTGGGTGACAAGAAAGGGCAAAGGTTGGAGGTAGTAATTAGGTATCCACAACCAATTATTGTTTTTGCACCATAAAATCAAAGACTTGGAAAGAAGCTCGGGGTGCTAGGTCGGGGACGATCTCACGGCGCTCGGCGTCCTCTGGGTGGAGTACCTTGAACTTTGGCTTTGACCTGCGGAGCTAGGGTAGGCCTTGTTGCCATACTTCTTGAGCACCCAGCACTCCCTTTTGGTCAAAACAATAATGGTTTTGGGGTAGTCACATAGTCTAGGACTCAATCTATCAAACTTAATCCCCTAATCAAAGTGACATCTAAAATCTATTAAAATTTAGCTACACACTACATTCACAACACATGCAACACATGTTTCAAGGCAATCTCACAACATAGCATCTCAATTTCATTTTGCAAGCAATCTTATGGTGTGTGATTTATTTTCCAAACAAGTCCTTTTCAAGAAAATATTCATTTCAAGTTTTACAATCACATTTAAGGCAATTCACTTTTCATACATTTGGGTATTTCAAGCAATTCACATTTCAAGCATATCTACATTTTGGTGTCTCATGTGATTGGTGTATAATCTAATTTCCTTTGTATATTTGTAATATCATCTAATGCGCTTATTCTTTCTCCTAAAGTTTTATGTATGATATATTTCATCATTTCATTTTGTGAGGTGAATGTTTCATTTATCTAACTATCTCTTTCATGTATATTGTGTAATTAACTAATTCATCTTGTTTACTGTAAGCTATCTTTCAATATTCAATTTATATCTCAATTGTAACGTAATATCTTGTTGTATCCTATAGCATTGATTATATTTTGTTTAATTGTATTTAATTCTTGTATAATCTATTGACCCCTTTCCCAACCTTAGGCACTAGTCATAGTTGACTTAGGGAAAGGTTTGACTTTCATTGAAAGATTTGCATTTGCATTGTTGCTTGCCATATAGGCTAGTTTCCCCTCACCTTTAACAAACTAAAATTAACTCCTAGAATTCATCTAATAATTCACATAGCAACTAGGGTCTACCCCCCTTGGCTTCCCTAGGAGTAAGCCTAGACGGAAGAGGTTCAAGTCAAAGTGACAGCGTGGGCTTTGAACCTAGGCATTGTGCCTCCAAGGACACACTAAGTGAGTCGGACTTAGCTCACGTTTGCAAGTGTGTATTAGGACGGCAACAGAGGTGATATTTGTTTTGGTTCTTTTGTGTATATTCTTGTTGTAGATCTAATGTAGGAGAGATCCAAGAAAAGTATTTTTCTTGGATAGATCTATGATAGTATTATTGTAGATTTATTGAGTGGTTTAGTATTGAATCTTAATTTAGCAAAGTATTTTGTTATTCATTTAAATCTACTCACCTCCTCTCTTCTTTTGTAGCTTGATCTCACAGTTTGTAGGTCACCAAGGGTTTTAGAAGACACATTTCAGATATGGAAATTTGTCTCTTCAACCAACAAAAACCTCTAATTATTTTCTGTTTTATTTACTATTCTTTCCTTCTTCTTGTTGGGCAAATTTCTGTTCTGAAATAGGTTAAAAATTATCCATTTACTTGTTGATTTTCATATGCAATATTTATGTTTTAACTAACAAAATTTTTTTGAATTTTTCTGATGGTTTTGTAGCATTTCCAGCAAGCTTTTGCTTGCTGATTTTTTGCAGGTTTTCGCGAGAAAAGGGGAGGTGTTTCCCATTTGGGGCTACAAAACACCCAAGAAGAGCCTCCCAACATAATACCCACTTCTTCTCTTTTATACTTCTTCATTGTAAGCAGCCCAAGAGAGTATCTTGGGCTTGCATTTCTCTCATATTTTAATTTTCTGCAATTAATTAATTAGTTTGCCTACACCTTGCAAAGTGGTTGGTCTAGCCAACCCATGCAAAATCGTAAGGCTAGGAAGCTAAGTTAATTTTTTGTTTTATGCATCTAATATTTTGCCCCACGTGTCCTTACGGCAAGGTTGAGAGGCTAGGTTTTCTTTCTTTCCTTTCAAGTTAATTATTTTTATTTCATTCACCCACTTGGGCACAAAATCGGTCGGCTTGTCATCCACCTTGTGCCTTTGTTGAGGTTGTCTAGTTGCTAGCTTATTTTCCAAGTATTTCAAATTTATTGATTTATTTTGCCTACACCTTGCATAGTGGATTGGCCTAGCCACCCATGCAATATCGTAAGGCTTTTTTTCTTGCTTAGATTGTTAATATTTCATTTGCTAATCATCTGTTAATATCTCATTTTGTTAATATTTCCTTAAGTAGTCTTTTCTTTTAATGCTTTAAGTTGGAAAGTTATCTTATCTTGTTATTTCTTTCTAAAGTTGGGAATTAATCTTACTTTGCAATCTATATTTTCTAAGTTGGAATTAATCATAGCTTGTAGCTTTAGGATTTGGGGAAATTTATCTAGTTTAAATAGGCACCCAGAATGGTACAACTTGTGATGTCCTGTTCCTAAGAGTAGGCCAGTAGGTAGTGATTTAGTTGTCTATTTGTTCCCATAGACTATAGTTAGGCACAAACAGGGAACAAGAGGAGAAATAAGAGTGATTTGGTGGCTAAATGATGAATTAAGCCAAAAAGTATAGGAAAAGTCACTTAAGCTTAAGTCAACAGAGAAATAGAACGAAAATGTGTTAAGGGGGGACTTAATTAATTAATTATTCACCTTATGAAGAAAAACGCCTAGCTTAAGTGATGTCAATGGTGAATTAGATCGGGAGGAGTATAAAATGAGGAATTTAACCTAATTCATCATTATGTTATGATTTGATGTTGAGACATTTCCAGAGGAGGAGGAGATCGACCCCCTTGTTGTTTTGTGGATTTCTAGAGGAAACCACCACCATTGATCGGTTTCGGTGTTGAGAGACACACCCTAGCCTATCGGAGATACCATCCAAGTATTTCACCGTGCCATTTAGGAGATCCAGTACAGTGATTGCGCAACTCAGCCAGTGAGGGTGCAAGGGTTAGATAGAGGGTTTGTGTGGCCGCACGAGATAGAGAAGTATTTTGCAGATCCCTTCCGACCCATTTAAGAGCTAGCCAGGGCACATCTTTTGAGCCACCAAACAGTTTATGACGATGGAATCTCCCAAGGCGCAGCAAACAGTCAGAAAGGGTGCAACTCTTGAGGAAGCACATTTGGGGTTCCAGGTGGTATTCCGGGATAGATCCGAGAAAACCCTTCCGACCCATTACAAAGGAGGCCAGGACGATCGTTTCGAGACACATATCGTCAGATTCTGCTGGTGGGATCACTAGGGCGCACTCCCACGGCCCAGTGTTGGGATTTGGGTACCTTGGAAAGTGGTCCCTGTTGCTGCCTTATACGCACCTGGGAGACGTGGAAGAAATCTTCAATCCACTCGGTGTGTCCTTGGGGGAAAGTGAAAGTTAAGGTGATGTCACCTAATCCTCAACTCCTCCGTCTAGGCCAAGGACATATCGAGTGGATTGAATATTTCTTCCACGTCTCTCAGGTGTGTATAAGGCGACAACATTTTGGCGCCGTTGCCGGGGATAAATCTTTTTATTCCCGGAATATGAATTTTGTTTTCCTTTTTGCTTTTTTTCTTTGTTTGATGCTTCTTGTTTACTTAGAATAAATTTGATCATCTGGCGACTCCACTTCAAAAAATAATTTGACAAAGTATTCTACAAGGAGGAACTCATGGTTTGCTTAGCTTCATCCTTGAACCCAAAGGTGTTTTTGGAGGAGGCTAGCCAAGCTTTCTTCTCAACAGGATCCTTATTAATTTTTGGGTTCCAATCCATTTCTGTTAGACTTTTTGCCTTTAAAATAAATCTAGTTAAGAAATGGATGATCTTTATAAACCTATTGATTTTTCTGCAATAAGTGGTTATCCACATGTGATTCCAAAAAAAACAATTAAAAATTTGCCTTGTTTTCAGAGTAATAATATTATTGATGTTAGACGTCATGTTAAGAAGGTTTCCCTTTGCTTTAATAAATGGTGTTGCAATGCCTTATATGAAGATGTGGGAATGAAATTGTTTATCTTATCTTTTGATGATGATGATCTTGATTGGTTTACAGAACTTAAGGATGAACAGGTTAGTACTTACAATGAGTTGATTGATGCTTTTATGGAAAAATGGAAGGAGAAGAAACCTCCAAATATGAAAACAATCAATTCAGATGTTAAGAATGATGCTTCACCAGATTCTAATCAAAAGTTTAAAGAAGTCATTCAGGCCATGGCATTTATCTATGAAAAATAGTTAAAGGCCATGGAAGCTCGCCTTGCAGAAGCAGAAGCTTCTATCAAGTATTCAGACCCTATAGAGCCAGAGCTTCACAATGAAAAAGAAAGGGAATTTCACCTAGAAATTCCGAAAGAGCCTATAGATGAGTCATTAACTGGTCATGAGGAAACAAAGGATTTTGAGTTTGAAATGATTGAATATCTAGATAATTTAGATCCCCACCCTCCTCCCGAGGAATCCATCTCCTCAGAGAAGATCTTCGACAGTTATGATGAACCTAAAATGATCAGTGAAGTAGAGGTCTTGACAGTTCCACATCCAATCTCTCATCCGTTAGAAGAATCAATAATAGATAATGGACGAATGGAAGACAACTCCGGTCTATCAATGTCAGATCATTATGAGCAGTGGTTGGGCTTCCACCATGACAATCCAATGCAGAGATTCATCAAAACTTTACAAGGCTTGCCAGACTTTAATGTTTGGTTGAATAAAGAAATGAACATGTTTCTTGAGTGGTCTAATCCCAATAAAAGAGCCAAGTTGATAAAACTTGGAAAAGGATCTTCAACAAGTCATCCCGGACAGGGATTGTTCAGACATCTGAGGTCTTATTTCATCCATGACATGGTTGTTACATATGTTTTCTACTTCAGCCAGTTGGATAAGGAGAAGGTCAAAACTACCATTGAGCAGAAAATTTTTTAGGCTTTCTTCAGTGATGCTATTGAGATGCCATGGGCTATCCTCTGTAATGTATCTCTAACCCTTTCCTCCACATTTTAAATTTCATTTATGTTCACTTTCTTCTTTTATACTTTATGTATAGTAGTTCATATTCATTTTTGTATTTTGTATTTACATGTATAATATTTGTGCAATTTCAATTCACACTTGGTCTTCACATACATGTGTCGTTGATGTTGTTTTTGGCGAGATGTTTGTCATGTAGGGACAGATTCTGAATTTTCGCATGCTCTCATTTTTTCTTAAAGATCAAGCACACGTCCCCATATGGAGCCAATGTTATCCATCAAAGTTGCACTAGGATGGACTTCCAGCGAACCGCCAAAGATTGAGCATTATTGTTCAAAAGTTCAGAGTTCAGAAGTTCAGCCGATCAATAAAGACCAACCTTTTTACGTTTCCATAAAAATTGTAATAAGAAATGTTGCATGTTGAACTTGTAAAAGGTCTTAGCCACCTTAGTTCTAAGCATGAGTTATACTCTGGAGTGTTTTTTCACTTATTAATTATATTTTTCCATTCAGGCAATTTATAATTTATGAGTTTTTTCACTCAATCCCTCTAGAGTTGGAGTATATACCCATGGTTAGGGCTTAGCATGGATCTAAGCCTAGTGTCTGATGTATATTACCATGCTAAACATTCTCCTAAAGTCTTATGGAAATGTGTTAAATCCCCCTTAGGATTTTTTAATTTTTTTAGTTAATTAAAAATTTGTCAGAATTCAGCAATTTTTAATTAAAAAATAAAGAAGTATTAAAAAAGTAGTACTAGGGGACTTAATATGCCATTGGAGTGCTCATTTTTGGACCTAGAGCACCCATATTACCTAAGTACCCACTTAGTTGAGCAAAAATAGTGATATTAATCACTTAAAAATTAAATTTGCTCGAAAAACTCAAAAAAGTCAAAATAAAATCAAAAAAATCAGCAAAAGCAAAAATCAAGGAAACATGTGGGGACATGTTGGAGACAAATGGAACTCCAAAAAGCTATGTGGAAACTAGTAGAAGACTCCCATTGGTCAAAGCAATAAAGTGGGCATGATTTGATATTGATTTGAAGCATGCGCCAATAAGGAGGTGCGCCCCTCTTGAGAGGCGTCACATTCCCATATGGGGCAGCCAACCTCTTGAGAGGTGGCGCACCCACACCCTCATATTCATTCACACTTGGCATTATTTTGGGTTGATGGAGAGGTGGCAACCATTACCTCAACACTTGGCTGCTCTCCTCTTCCACTTGGTGTGCCCCTCTCCTCCACTTGGTGCGCCCTCCTCTCTTGGAGATTTTCTCCTCTTGCTATTTATACAAGCTCTCTCCCTTTGCAAACTAGTT
>JASDQU011401450.1:4494-19965 GCA_032191745.1 Picea mariana | reverse complement strand
AAAAGTAAGATATTCTACCTACAACCATTCAATCAAGAAGTTTTGCATGCAAAATATACTTACAAATCAATGAAGAGCCAAATCAAACCCTAGTTGTAACACCTTCCAATGATAAAAACACCCTGTGTATGACAAAGATAATCCTTCCAAGTGTAGCGCTTCACTCCAAGACCCAAAAATAACCAAGACAAAAGACTAAGAAGTATCTCTCACAAGAGAGCAAGTTGTGTCATATTCAAAATGAGGCTCAACGTCCTCAATATATATCATCCTAATGACCTTTAATTAACAAAATAGGTCATTAAAAACAGCCGACAAGGCTGACTTAACAATATTCCATTATTTGTCACATTAAATGCTAAAATGTCAAAGTAAGAGCTAAAAGGGGAGACGTCAGGCCCCTCTGAGGGAGACGTTGGCCCTTTTTGGGCATCATCAGCATCTAGAAGGCAAAACGTTGGCCCCTCTGGGGCTCCTGCAACGTGCCACACGTGCCAAATAGTCCCAGCACGCTACCACATGCTCCAGAAAACGTCCAGCCTGCCCTGGGTGGCGTCCTGTCCATCAAAGCCATCATCCCATCTGCCAGGGGTGATCCCCCCTAGGTCAAATCTCTGCCACAGTGTCCTGGTGAGGGTGTCCTTCTGTCTTCTTCATGCAAGGGCTCATCATGACGTTGTCCTGCCTCTGCCATCCCAGTAACCATCTGATGGGCTCTTCAGCCCCATGGAGGTCCGAGCTAATCATCTCCCCATGTGTACCAGTCCTCTGGTACCTGTCCACCGGGTATGGTCCTGCACATCAAAGACTACACCCTCCATGGGCTCATCAGTCCTAGAGATCATAGCAATGTAAATCATATTTTATTATTAAAGTTATCAAATATATGCATGAAATCCCTAACACATCATCTAAGAGCTCAAAGATATTACACAGATCTACTATACAAAGCTAAGGAAACCGACAGAACAACCTATTGGGCTAATACCCACAAAAGATGGAAAGTTTCCTCAGAAGATCATTCAAGCCATGTTTTATGCGGTGATATGGTTTTTATGGATGTCTAGTCATAGTAAGACCAAGGGCAAGTGTTGTCTGTGGGTGCCTTTGTAGGAGGCAAGCTGTACCCGTCATGGATGCATTTTTTCCAAGCCCTTTTATTGCCTCATTTTTCCTTTATTGCTTTTCTTTCTTTTTTACTTCAAGATCTGATCAGAGGACACTGCCTTGGCTTGGTGGCCAGAGCTGACAGCGTTACCCACTGGTATCTTCGCAGAAATGATAAGGTTGGCTCACTATGAGACCCCCTTTCCTTTGGCCATGCAACCAAAGGTCACTGCCCTGGCTTGGTGACCAGATAGTGGCAATGTCATACTGCTAAATACCTATGAACATAATGGGCCGGATCGTGATGAGACCTCCCATCCTCTTGGTTAGGTCTTGTTTTTATTTTATCATTTTTCTTAGGGTCCCTTAGTTTCTTATCGAGAGGCTTTTTTTATTGCCTTCTTGGGGATCCCCTGGGCGAAGCATCTCTAGGTTTTATTTCCTATGGCTTTTATTTTTTACCAGCTGCTTTTACCCCCTGGGCCTTTAGCCCCTTCTTCCCACAAGACAAAATGTAACCCTCAAAGGTCATCCTAATGGCCAGACTAGGGGAATGGGATGGATGAGCGGGGTGTAAGATGTAAATATGATAAGATGGTGGGAGCGGACGATGGCTCTGCAAATCCCCTTTGGTGGCTAACCAAAACCCATGAAAATCAGCTTGCTAAGTTACCCAATCAATCACCCCAACAATGGTCAAGTGGATTAGTGTAAGATCCAAGCAATCATTAGAAATGAAAGGAACCTAATGCATATATAAGATGATTATAACAATCAAATATGGCACATACCATGATACCTCGGACCAATTACCTCATGGAGCAAGAGTCCTCTCCGATGCAAACCCAGGCCGGTGGTGATGGAAACTGCTACTGCTGACAGGACAAATCTGACGAAGAAGAAGAGAGATGGGCCCTTCAGGGCCATGCTCAAGTCAATCCCGCTCTCGGTACTCCATGTCTGGGACCATGTGGGCCTCGAGACATGATCTCCTAGTTATCCCTAGATATCGGGGATAACATCTGGCTCCAACTCGGGGACATGTGCTAACTGTAGAGCGCATGAGAACCTCAGCAATCTCTGGCATAGACCTGTATACCTGCTCACACTTGACAAGAAAGCATCAGCGACAAAAGGTGGGGTGGTATTGCCACCCCGCAAAATAATATAAGCATATATATGAAGTAAAACAAACAAGATGCAAACAAATAAAGTATACGGTATAATACACGGAAGTGCCTATCTACTCATACTTATCTGTATAATCAGGTCCCACCACCTTGGTGGGGTTTGAGGAGGCGTCCACTAATGGGTAATGGGCGCCTTCTTCCTTCTAAGGTGGACAAATAATACGAGTCATTCACTGATTCCATTCCGACCTTGAAGGGTCTGAGCCATGATTGTACACTTCCTTTTACGTTAGTAGGCTCTCCTTTCTGAATATCCCACATCCATACTAACTCTCCCTTCTTGTATTTTCGGATCTTGCGTTTTTCATTTCCTTGAAGAACCTTGGTGTATTGCACTGAGGGAGGTGGGTGGGCTTCTGGAGTAAAAGTTTCTTGTTGGGACGGATGTATCAGCACATCGTCTTCATCCTTTGGCCTTTTCAGTATTTTGACCGTCCCTGCTTCTTTATTTTGAAATTAGTCTAAAAGTTGCGGCTAGGTCATCCATTGATAGCCATAGAGGTGTTGAGCAATTTCATTGGCCCAATTAGCAAAACGTTCACCTTTATTGTCTAGCTGACCTAACCCAGATTAGGGCTGACGTCACACCTATTTTGATCTCTTAATTGGTATAAAACGTTGTGAACTTTCCATCTAGCATTTGGCATTGATGTGTAGATTGCTTTCATTGACTTAATTTGCAAAACGTCCACCTCTCTGCCTCTTAAAACTAACCTTGAACTAAGGCTGACGTCACCCTTGGTAGTATAGTGACGCAGCAGCAACGATATATATATATATATATATATATATATATATATATATATATATGAGCACATTTATTGCATTGTGATAATACAAGGATTTGATTTTATACATTGAATGCCAATATCTCTTTTGTATTTATTGAGGAAGTAATATTATAAGTCTTGGCTTTAATAGCAATCATTGACTTCGTCAATAATTACATTTATTATTGCTCATGTGTATGTATTCAAGATAGTCATTAGCAATCGAAGTACTAACCACTGCTTGCACGTTTTAGTTTATTTGTCTTGTCTCGCAAACAGGTGCCCTTGTCAGTGGAATACCTTCTTCGACTATCTCTTTGGCAGTAATCTGTGAAAGGAAACCCTCATCCTAATACGTTAAACTTTAAGACCTTTCAGAACCCCAGATTACTAGGGACGTCTCCCTTGGGATTAGCCACCCTGAATAGAAAGAGCTCCCCATCGAGGTGACAGTGGGTGGGGAAGCTCCTGTTACGCCAGTTTGAGCCTTGCCTTCAAGCTACTTAAACCTATCCTACAAATTGAGCGATAACAGGGCGCATCAATAGTGGGGAGCTCTTTTACCCGTCAGATTGGAGTGGGATCAGTTGCAGAGGGAGGCCACACAGCAAAGCTTCATTCCTGTGGAGGGGTTTTCCATTTTGAGCTCACAGCTTGCATCTGGAGCAGTTATGGTGGACTTGGTAGCATTTATGAGGGGCACACCTACTGAGTTTGGACTTGTATTTCAACTTGAGACAAACTGCTATTGTAACAAGTTCATCTATATTTTGTACTTGTTGTATTCCACCATTCATTCTCCTCATTTATAGACATATATCCCAAACTGGTTTTCCCCGGGGGGGGGTTTATCCAGGGTCATGTTGACTAAAAATACCTGTGTCAAATTTATGCATGCTTAGAAATGTAGATCAGCATTTTAAATTAAAGATCTAGAGGTAGTGTTATTTGTTTTAATGTATATTGCATGTGCTAACATTGAGTAAAGAAAACACTTGCAAGGGTACCTTAAAAGAGTACTTAACCATTAAATATTGAGCAGAAAGTTTGGTAATTGTTTGTTGTCCTAAAACAACAAGAGAAGAAAGCCACACAGTTGAAACTTAGAGCCATACTAAGGTCAAGAACAGACCTTAGGTGGCAGCCTCATAGGACCTCAGAAAATCTACATGGTATCAGAGCCAAAGGTGGCTTAGACTTGCTGATTTTGGAGCACTTTTGTGGGCATTTTTGTGAGGTTTTATATCAGATCTATTGGGTAAATTTCAGATCTGAAGGTATCTCTCATTTAGTGTCAATTGGACAGCTCAGGGCAGATTTTGGACAGCTAGTTGACAGTGTTTGTGGACAGTTGTGGGCAGATTTGTTGGGCTGATTTTTGACACTTGTGGACAGCCTCTTTTCACACCTGCGTGGACAGGAGTGAGGCTGTAGTGTACGACCTCTTTTCACACCTACTTGCTAGGAGTGAGGTCGGGGTTTCACTTGCCTCTTTTCACACCTTTGTTGACAGGAGTGAGGCAGCGTTCCTTTACATTTGGAGCATCAGAGTGAGCGCAGTTTGATAGACATGTCAGTATCTCAGATGCGTGTTGAGGACAGGCTAGCTGGGGCTAGCAATTGGTCGTCTTGGAAGGTGAGGATCATCTTTGTCTTAGAGGACCTCGAACTATGGGACATAGTTGAGGCGCCTGTTCCTGTCATTCCTGTTACTGCTCCCGTCTTGGTGGTGTTATCGCGCAGTTTGTAGCAAGGATAGAAGGCTTGAGTTTTGTAGGTCAAACTGGCGAAACTGGAACCTATCCCACCCAATGTCACCACGATGGGGAGGTTCTTTCTATTTAGGGAGGTGAGGCCCAGGGGAGACGTCCCCGGTGACTTGGGGTTTTTGAGGAGGCAAGAGGATAAAAAGACAAGGATAAGTTTCCCTCTCACAAGCCACCACCCAAACAGATAGTACGACCAAAGGCCAATTTAAAGAAAACCCCCAAAGAAGTATACTTGCCTGGAACAAAACAACAACAAATTGATATATGCAAGCTATATCTCAATGGGGTTAGCACTTCATATAATAGATGACTATCTGAATGACAATATGAACAATTGGCAATAAAAGTTGACGAAGTCAATGTCTGTCAATAGCAATGAAAGTTATAACACTTCACCTATAAATATTGGAGCAACAATGGCATTCAATGTAACCAATCAATACTTCATTCAATAAATGCTTTAACCATTATCCAATTGCTCATAAACAAAACGATGTTGCAGTAATGATGTAATAGCATAAGATGACGGCAGCAATTTCGGGTTAATAGGGTTAGCTTTTAGACTAGGGTTAGTAGTTAGGGTTTCAATTCAAAGGGTTTGAGAGTGTTGTAATCAAGTTTCACTTCAACGCTAGAGGACTTCAGATCAGTGCCTTAGGGTTTAATGGAGTCAAAAGTGAAGGACACAAGAGTTGAAGGAGGCAAAGATTTTAAGGACTAGAGGGAAGAGTTTTGAGATGTTGCTAAAGCAAGGCCTCAAAATCAAAACCCTAGGGGAGAGAGGCTCACTCCGATGTTGCTACAGCAAGGCCTCGTGCTCTCTCCTCCTTCCTGGCAAAACAACTAGCTCAAGAATAAAGCATAAAACCAAAACAAGAGGGTTTGAATAGACAAGTTGTTGCTGCAGCAAGGCCTTTCAGCAAACCCTAGCAAAAGTACGTCCCTAGTGTAGTAGACCTAGGCCAGGGACGTCTCACTCTTCTTGGCTTCTAGATAGTACGGCTAGCAAAAGAGAAAGAAGAAATAGGAGTGTAGCTACGGCTAGGCTATTTCTTCCTTCTTCAATGGCTAAAAAATTCTCTATCAGCGGACATGAGACAAGGACCTACTTGTGTGCTTGTCACCTAGGATTTTGATTCAACAAAATCATAAATACATGCAAGAAATTAAACTACAACCATTCATTCAAGAAGTTTTGCAAGAAAATACTTACAATTCACCAAGAAATAACCATGCAAACCCTAGTTGTAACACCTTCCTTCAAGATAAACACCATAAAATGCCAAAATGTCTTCCTTCAACAAGTGCGCCTCACTAAATCAGCCAAATACCCAAGAGAGGGGGCAAATTTCAGACCTCTATCTGGAGTGAATGAGTGATGATGAAAAAATGAAGGAGAAAATCCTCCATTTATACAATATTATGACCTAATTTTACTTTTTAGGTCATGTAAAAAGCCGACAAGGCCAAAATACCAAAATCATACTGTTTTACATTAAATTGTCAAATCAAATCCTAAATCAAGCTGAAAAGAGAGTAAAATCCCCTCCAAGGCGAACATTAGCCCCATTTTGGGCAGATGGGGCTTCCTGGAGCAAAACGTTAGCCCTCCTTAGGCTTCTCCAACCTGCCACATGTGCCACTGCTGCCTAGTTTGCCCCCCAAAACGTCCATGATGTTGGGTGACATCATGGTCAAGATGGTGACATCCTAGGCCTCCCAAGGCCAACGTTCCACTGAGAAAGGGTCACCCCCCCTAGGTCAAGCTCTGTCGGGGTGCCTCTAGTGGAACGTCCTCTTCTCCTCTAGTGCAAAGCTCTGGATCCATCTCTATCCTGTATCTGCCACCTGATGGGATCTCATCATCCACCTGATGGGCTCTTCAGCCCCATGGAGGTCCGAACTGATCATCTCCCCATGTGTACCGTTCCAAGATGGTACCTATACGTCGGGCATGGTCCTGCACATCAAAAGCTACGCCCTCCATGGGCTCATTAGTCACAGGGATCATGGCAATGTCAATCACATTTCATCATCAATATTAATAAACATATGCATAAAACCCCTAATAGATCAGTGAATAGCTCAAAGACGTTACACAAACCTACTATACAAGTCTAGGAAAAGGGAAAGGTATCCTATTGGGCTTGTGTCCACTGAATAAGGGAAGTTCCCGGAAGAGACCTCTTCCAAGCCATGTAAGTGGATGAAGTGGTCAAGGGATGTCCAAGCAAGTGGGTGCAGGCCGAGGATGCAATGTGTTACCTGTGGGTGCCTTTGTAGAAGGCGAGCTGTAACTGTCATAGATGCAATTCTTTCCAAGCCCATTCATGTCTTTTATTTTTTTCCTTATTTCATTCTTTTATTGCTTTTTTCTTTTTTACTCAAGAGATAACCAGGGGACACTGCCCTGGCGTGGTGACCAGTGGTGACAGCGTTACCCACAAGTAATTTCACATAAATGAGAAGGTTGGCTCGTGATGAGACCCCCTTTCCCTTGGCCATGCAACCAAAGGTCACTGCACTAGCGTGGTAACCAGCTGATGGCAATGTCATATTGCTAGGTACCCATGGACCTAATAGTTTGGCTCGTGATGAGACCCCCTATCCTCTGGTTAAGTCTTGTTTTTATTATTTTTTAGGGTCCCTCTTGTTTCTTGTTGAGAAGCCTTTTATTGCTTTCTCGAGGATTCCTGGGCGAAGCATCTCGAGGTTTTATTATTAGGCATTTATCTTTTACCAGCTTGATTTTACCTTCTGGGCTTTTAGCCCCTTCTTCCCACTAGATAAGGTGCAACCCTAGAAATAGGTCAACCCAGTGCCCGGACAAGTGTAATGGGACAGGTGAGCGGGAAACAAGATGAAAAAGTGAAACTGTGAAGGGAGCGGACGATGGCTTCTCAAAGACAACCCCCAGTGGCTAACCAAAACTAACAGACACAGGCTTACAAGGACATCCTGTCAATCCCCAAAACATGGTCAAGTGAGCAAGTGTAAGATCCAAGCAGTTGTTAGAAATAAAAGGAATCAGATGCATACATTCAATGGTTTTGATGATCAAAGTGACACATACCATGATACCTGAACTAATTACCTCATGAAGCAAGAACCCTCTCTGACACAAGACCAAGCCGATGGTGGTGGAGGTTGTTGTTGCTGCTGACAGGATAAAGATGCTAGAAGAGAGAAAAGGTGGGCCCTCCAGGGCCATGCTGAAGTCAATCCTGCTCTCGGTACTCCATGTCTAGGACCTGTGGGCCTCGAGACATGATCTCCTAGTTATCCCTGGAAGTGGGGGATAACAGGTGGTAGAGTTCAGGAAGAGGAACAATAAGGCAAAGAGGACCATTTGTGATGCAGTCAAAGATCATATTATTCCCCACTTGACTGGGAAGACTTATGCATACGATATGTCATCATCTCTATGCGAGTTGTATGAGAGCTCTAATGAGAACCGGAAGTTGGTTCTTCATCATCGACTGAGGGGCATTCGCATGCTCGAGGATGAGTCAGTTGCTTCATTCCTTGGTAGATACACCGAGATCAAAGATGAGCTTTGAGTCGTCGAAGAGGTGGTGAACCCTAAATCTTTGGTGAGGACAGCTTTGAACAGCTTTACCAAACCATGGGGTCCATTTGTCTGTGGCATTCTTGTCAAGGAGGTCATGCCTACATGGGAGAGGATGTGGGATGACTTTGTCCAGGAGGAGATTAGGCTTGTAGCCGAGGCTTCTGGACAGCGGCAGTAGCAGTCACTTCCGGGTGATGAGGACCTTGCTCTTTGGACAAAGGGAAAGAAGAAGACCGGCCGTGGAGGTCGGCAGGGTCCCAACTTTGGGGCCCGACCACAGGGAGGAGAGAGCAACAGCAGCAGTGGACAGAAGAGATACATGAGCACAGTGAGATGCTTTGCTTGTGGAGAGATGGGTCACTATGCAGGACAGTGTCCCAAGAAGAAGAAGAAGCAGCAGGACGGGTCAGCAGCGACAGCAAAGGAGATAGAGTTCAGTGAGAAGTTTGCAAGAGAGTGTGCATTCATGACTACTTTGTCTGTTGTTACACCATCCAGCATTAAATGGGGAGACAAAGTTGATGAGGACCGACTGACTCACAGCAGTGATTCAAAGGGAGAGCAGACTCAGTGTCCCTGGACATCTTCATAGTGGGTGACTGGTCCACCCAGGATAGCTGCAGTTTCAGAGCAGCCGAGTAGACAAAGAGTTGGTGATACAACTTCAGAGCATCAGAGGTTGATGAGGAGGAGGAGCAGGGCACCACGGAGGCTTGAGCCTCACTTAGCTTCTGAGATGAGCAGATCAGGTTCTGGATCCACTTCAGCTGGAAGTTACTTGGCGAGAGGCCAAGTTGATGACTCTTGGTGAGATACCAAGAGGGGGAGACTCTTGGTGAGATGCCAAGAGTAGGTGGAAATCCTTGGTGGGAGACCAAGGTGGAGATCTTTGGTGTGATGTCAAGATCTAGGTGATCTTGGATAGATGGAGAGTCAGTTCCATTTAGAGATCACGCAAATTGAGTAGATCTGTGACAGAGTCCACTTTCAGTGATCAGGGTACAACCATACTCACCGAGTATATGCCAGGAGACAACCATGTCCTCTGCAGGGGCGAGATCGGTGGTGACGAGCACTTTCCTTGGTAAGAGGGAGTGTTGGGATTTGAGTACCTTGGAAAGTGGTCCCCGTGTGCTTATGAGTCTCTAAGCACAAAGGGGGAGACTATTACCCTTGTACTATGTACTTTGTGTCTAATTTCACTTTGACTTAGGAGATTTAAGTCAAAAGTGAAATTTGGTCATTTTAGCCTAAAATGACAATTAATTCACAAAGTGGGTGAATTAATAGACATAAAGTGGAAACTATGGAAACTTAAGTGAAGTGGGTTTTGAGTTGAGATATATGTGATATGATCTCAACCATTGATTAGGGATGAGATGAGATGATCTCATCCATCCATATTTTAGGTTTCCTTACGCTTCCTAAAGGAGAGCGCAAGGGGCAAAGGAGAGCTCATTCACTTGTATGTTCACCAAAGGAGCTTGGAGAAGGGAAAGAGGATGAGAATAGTTGCATTGGGTGAGGATAGCTTGGGTGCATGCTTTCATGGAGGGAGGCATCTAGCACAGAGCTTGGTTTATTTACTGAGGAGCATTCATTACTGTGGAGGGCGCACTTGTTGAGGAGGGCGCATCAGTAGTGGAGAGGTCTTTTACCCGTCAGATTACAGTGGGATCAGTTGCAGAGGGAGGCCACACAACAGAGCTTCATTCCTGTGGAGGGGTTTTCCATTCTGAGCTAACAGCTTGCATCTGGAGCAGTTATGGTGGATTTGGTAGCATTTATGAGGGGCACACCTGCTGAGTTTGGACTTGTATTTCAGCTTGAGACAAGCTGCTATTGTAACAGGTTCATCTATATTTTGTACTTGTTGTATTCCACCATCCATTCTCCTCAATTATAGACATATATCCCAAACTAGTTTTCCCCGGGGGGGGTTTATCCAGGGTCATGTTGACCAAAAATACCTGTGTCAAATTTATGCATGCTTAGAAGTGTAGATCAGCATTTTAAAGTTAAAGATATAGAGTTAGTGTTATTTGTTTTAATGTATATTGCATGTGCTAACATTGAGTAAAGAAAACACTTGCAAGGGCACCTTAAAAGAGCACTTAACTGTTAAATATTGAGCAGAAATTTTGGTAACTGATTGCTGTCCTAAAACAGCAAGAGAAGACAGCCACACAGTTGAAACTTAGAGCCATATTAAGGTCAAGGACAGACCTTAGGTGGCAGCCTCATAGGACCTCAAAAAATCTACACCCAGGAGGTGCGCAAACCCCTAGGGGGTGACATCCGGAGCTTCAAAGGTCGTATCTTCAGTCCGACAGTTACCAGGATCAGCCTAGAGGCCAGGGCACTTCTTTTGAGACAGTTTCCAGTCCATTCCGATAGATATCTCCATCAGGGCGAGTTTTCCAGTTTCTGCAGTAGTTGTTGTGAGCTTCCAAACTGTGTTTTGTCGATCTATCTGTGCATGCACAGATCAACCTTCATTCTTCTAATCACGAGTATTTCTTGTTAGTTGATTTGTATTCCAGTGATGATCCATGAGATCTAATTGATGACTAGTATATCTGCTTCCAGCTTATTATTTTATTTCCTTCTTTTTCCTCATTATATATATTAGTGAGTTGTGTTGTCCTTTCTTTCGCATGCATTTCTTTATACTGCTAAAACACTTAATGAACGAAACACACATGCGAAAATCACCAAGCATTTTCACACATTAACTCAAACGCATCCAGAAACCCCCAGAGTATCAGATCTCAGTGAATAAACAGTAGTTCAACAGTAGATATCCATATCAGCTGGATCAGGGATATTTCACAACTTTCGCCACCAAAAAGGGTGCTTGTGGAGGCTATAGGGGGTGCTAAGTCAGAGATGACTTCACGTCACTAGGTGTCCCCCCTGCTTGAGTGCCCAAGTATTCTGGGTTGACCTGTAGAGCTAGGGAAAGGGCCTTGTTTTCCCTTCTTCTTGAGCACCCAACAATCATTTTGGCCAAAGCGGTAAGAGTCTAGGGGTAGACACATAGTCTAGGCTTGCATCTTAAAACCTTAATCCCCCTAATCAAAGAGAGACTCTAAAATTCTCATAAAATTTACCTACAACACTTTCACAACACTTGTGCTTTACTTTTCAATTATCTTTAGTTGTGCAAGCTTTGTTGTTCAAGGCATTTTCAGGTTCATGTGATTCACTTTACTAGCACCTTTACTTTCCAAGTACTTTTGCTTTCAAGTTGGGCACATATTTACTTTCAGGTTCCATTATCTCTAAAGTTGTGTATCTCTACTTGGGCATTCTTCTTTCAAAGTTGCGCACCATCTCTTTGGGGCAACTTACTTATAGTTTCCTCTTGCTTCATAAGTTGCACATTAGTTCTATTTTGTTGGCTCTTTCCCAAAGTTCATTTCATTTACTTAAAGTTGCGCACTAGCTTCATTTCCTAGTTGCTTCAAGTTATATCTTTCGTGTTTGGTTATTTCATGTTCATGGCATATTTGGTCTAATTATTCTTCATTTTTGTTATATGGTTGTGCTATTATCTAATTGATTAGTTCCATTGTATATTTATTCCTAGCATATTTCACTTGTATATTTCATTTTGTAACTTATCTCAATTGTAAAGTTATTTCACTGTAATTAGATCACTTATGTATTCTTTGTATTCTTTGTGTACAAACTTAATTGAACCCTTTACCCAATCTTTAGGCACTAGTCTTAGTTGTCCTTTAGGGAAAGGTTTTGATTGTCATTGAAGCTTTGCATTGCATTGCTGCTTGTCATATTGGTTAGATCTCCCTAACTTAATAACTAAAATTAACTCCTAGATCACATTAATCAAATTACATAGTAAGTAGGGTCTACCCCCCTTGGCTTCCCTAGGAGTGAGCCTAGACGGAAGAAGTCCAAGTCGAGGTGACAGTGGGTTTGGACTTAGGCATTGTGCCTCCAAGGACACACTAAGTGGATTGGAGACTTCTCCACGCTTGTAGGTGTGTATAAGGACGGCAACACTACACATGCTCCTTCATAAATGGTTGACTATATAAATCATCGAAAGCGCCATCTCTCATCGGGATGTGTGCAAGAGTAAGGTCCATACTGGGATAGCCCCCCAAAGTAGCGGCCCACTTTCTAGACAAGAGCATCCCCCATGCATCTGGTACATCAATCACTATCACATCCATCTTGATATCAATTTGGGGGTATGCAACCAAATATAATTCTAGGTCTTTGATAAGGCCATATAGTTTGACCATCTTCGAATCAATACCGCATACATTTTCGTAAGGCCTTGTTATTTTCAAACCTAATTGTTTCATAACCTTCAAAGGCATCACATATGTCAAGGCCCAAGAATCAAGCCTGAAGTTATTTAGCTTCAAACCATTGATGCCCAATGAGGCAAAAAAGGATGGGTTGTCATCCTTCTTGTTTCCATGGTACATAGTATGTAATATCACAGGTGGATCGTCAAACCCATCTTGAAGTTTTAAATCCTTGATGACTTCTGGTCTTACAGAGGGAATCTTGCACATATCAACCATTGGGACAACCAAGTTCATCTTTCCAACCATACTCTGAAAGTCAACACTCAACTCAACTTCTTCCTTCTTCTAAATAGGTTGTGGAAGTAAATCTTCAACTAGTGGTGGAGGAGGAGGAGGCACTTTGTTAGCTTCTCGAACTAATGTCTCGAAGGCCTTGTTCCTCCTTGAGTAAGTTAAAAATTCTCTCCTCCTGAGCCTTTCTTTGTATGCCTCATCCATTTGAGTCAAGATATCAAGTCCGGCCTATCTAGCTACCTTCTTCTTTCTTTCCTCGAGTTGCTCCTTAGTAATATTGTAGCCTTCTTCGAAATTCACCATGAAGGTTGTGTCAAGGAAATTCACATAACGAACATGATCGAGATCTTCTTTCCCTATTTGTCTCAGACAATCAACCTCCTAATGAGGTTCATCACAAGGTAAACACCATGGTACCCCTTCCAAGTTAATAATCTCAGTATGAGCCCAAGTATCTGGTTCCTTTGTCTCTTCCTGCATTCTTGGTCTCCAACCTATGTTCCCCTTCTACGACCTATTGAACTACGGTCTAGAAACATTCTGTTGTTGGGATCTTTCCAAGTTGGTTACCATGCTCATAATTTGATTATGATTTTGAAAAAGTTGGGTACTCAAATGATTCATCTTCTGAGAAAAAAACATGATTGGATCTTGCACAAGCATGGCACTAGCTTGTGTCTTTTGTTTTGGTTCTATCTTGGCTCGAGGAACTGAAAAGGCTCGATCTTGGAGCTCAAGAGGTTCTCTTTGATTCTTGTTGAATGTTCCCTTGCCTTGGTCAAATTTTCATCCATTTGTTCTTTTAATATAAATCCAAACTATCCTTCAAAGGAATTGATGTATAGGAGAAGGACTACTGCTTCTGTTGGAGCTAATTCTTTTGAAATTTGTTTGAGCAAATTGTCGAATCTAGCATCAAACTCTTTCACTATCTCATTCTCTTTCTTCTTAATGTGATTGAACTAGATCAACAACATTCCAATGCCCCTTTTGGTTCCCCATCTCTTCAAGAAAGCTTTTATTAGAGCATCAAATGTTCGGATCCCTCCATCGGGAAAATTCTTGAACCACTTCCTAGCATCTTCTGTGAAAGAGGAAGCCAACAACTTCATAGCAACATCTTCTTCATCGGGGTTTACAGGATTTTGGCCAAAGGCTTTATTATTGCACAATTTGTACTTTGATAAAAGAAAAGGTAAATGGAGAGCAAATTGGTGTAACGGGAGACTAGGGAGACTATCCTATCACTGTCACCTCAATAGGATGCCTCTTTATATTTAGGGTGGTAGGCCCAGGGGAGACGTCCTCGGTGACCTGAGGGTTTGAGAAGGAAAATGTTAAAATAATGTAACTGCAAAGAGTATTCTTATTATTATTGATATTTTATTTATAGGATCAATCCCCATTGTGGATTGATCATGTCGGATATTGTAATAGGACCAAATCCCCTTTTGCGGATTGGTCAACAGACAATTATAATAGGCAGAATAAGAAGTCGGCCCCAGCAGTTAATTAAGAGACCCAGAAATATAATAAAGGTGGGTTTACCCACCCAGATTGAGAAGTCAGCCTGGCCAGTGAAGAGACACTTCACACGTGCCAGAACTTGTATAAATAAAGGAGGCTAGCGCCTCATTTGATAACAACTCACTTGCTCAGTTTGAGAGACAAGTTCTGATCTGTTACCAGCAAAGGAGAGAGAGAGTGGTGCATATCTTGGGAGAGGACTTTCTGTTTTAGCATAAGATGTCTTGGCATTGTATTGGCTATTTATATTAAGGAAGTTTTGCTGGGTTTTCTTCCCCTAGAGGGTTTCCCAGGATAAATGTTGTGTCTCTTGTGAATGTGTATTTCTCAGTGATCTTGTTCTTATGTTGCTGTTATCTATTGAAATGCAAAGAACTATAATAATGGCATAAACATTAACATGGTTTCAGAGCCAACCTGAAGGAAGCATATTTCGCAAGAGAAAAACGCCACTGTTGCAATACCTGCAAATTAGGGTTTTTCAAAAGTGAAGCTTTTCAGCTTCAAAACCACCTAGAAAGTTGCGCCCTCCCCCAAGGATCATTTTGGCACCTTCAGCGCACATTTTCAGTGGTTGGATCTCCCGAAAAGTGAAACCCTAGTTTCACAAAAGTACCAGAAAACCAGTACCAGAAGTACCAGAAGCACCAGTCCAGAAATCCGCAGATCAGATTTGAAGGGGAAAATTTTGAATTTTCTCAGATCCAAGCACACCAGGCAGCTCGCCTCAACCAAGCGCATCTCCTAGTAAGTTCAAATTTTGATTTTGAGCACTTTCATTTTTTGGTCATGTTATCGCACGGTTTGTAGGAGAGGTCCAAGAGCTTGAGTCAGGGCTTGAAACCGGCGTAACAGGAGCTTCCCCACCCACTGTCACCTCAATGGGGAGCTCTTTCTATTTAGGAGGGCAAGTCCAAGGGAGACGTCCCTAAGGCAATCTGGTCAAGAAAGGATAAA
>JASDQU011401449.1:82610-98202 GCA_032191745.1 Picea mariana | reverse complement strand
CTTCTCTTCTCCTGAATGCTTCCTCCATTATCATTGTTACAATGGTACAATGAGGGTGTCTATATCCATTTTCCCTCTCGGACTGTAAACTATCAAATCTAGACTTAAAATCCTATCTACCAGCATTAAATCTATTAAATGTCAACTATCTACCAAAGGACGAGATCTTAAAGGCTCAAGGTCCAATACAATATACAATGCACCTTCATAAATGGCTTCATTAAGGACTTGTGCTACAATCCCAAAGCACTTGAAAAAATTGGTTTTGTTTATCCAGCTGATCTCCGCTTGATGTGCTGGCTCGCTTGATGGGTTGGTGATGCTCCTGCATCATACTCCTCAGCTTGAAAACTTTCATGGGCTCCTATCCATGAGCTCCTACACAGTTTGTCCATGCTTTTGAATCTCTGCTTTGCTTTCCCAGCTGGAATCTTCCACTGGGTGGTTCCACCATTTGACCAGATACTCGAAGTATTGCTTTCGCCTGGTCTTTTTGCTCACTCGCTTGTCGAGTATATGCTCCATCTGTGGCTCCTCTGCAATCGGCATCTTCTTCTACCACTGGATTTCTAGTTGTTCATCACTTCCAGCTCCTACTTCCTCAGCGTTATATGGATATAAGTCTGAGACATTGAATGTTGAAGATATTCCGATCCCATTCGGCAACTCAATTTCATAAGCATTTTATCCCAACTTCCTCAAGACCTTACATGGCCCAATTTTCTTCATTTTTAGTTTATTATATGTTCCTCTTGGGAACCTTTCCTTCCTTAGATGTTCCAGAACTAGATCACCAACTTCGAACTGAAGTTATCTCTGATGCTGATCCGCTCTATGCTTATATTCCTGGTTTGATTCCAGCAATCGCTCCTTCACCCTGCTATGAAGTTCTTTCATCACCTCTGTGAATTCTTTAGTGCTTGCGCTCTTAGTTATTATCTGCTCTGAATCCCTCAGTTCAGAAAATCCTCTTGGCTTCCTGCCGTATACAATCTCAAATGGACTTTTTCCTGTGCTTTTGTTCACTGAGTCGTTGTACCCAAACTCTGCCTGTGGCAACACATTGTCCCAACTGCTATGGTGCTTTGTCACCAAGCTTCTTAATAAGTCTCCCAGAATATTATTTACCACCTCTGTTTGCCCATACATCTGTGGATGATAGGTAGAACTAAACATAAAATTAGTCCCCATCTTCTTCAACAGTGTCCTCCAGAAATGTCCAATGAAATTCATGTCCCTGTCTGAAACTATACTTCTGGGTAAACCATGAAGTCGAATGACCTCCTTGAAGAACAAATTTGCGATATGAGTCGCATCACTGGTCTTCTGGCATGGGATAAAATGTGCCATTTTGGAAAACTTGTCAACCACCACAAAGATCGAATCATGTCCTCTTTGCGTCCTAGGCAATCCAAATATGAAATCCATGCTGATTTCATCCCACAGCCTCTCGGGTATGGGTAATGATTGATAGAATCCCGCATTCTTCTTCCTTCCATTTGAATGCTGGAAAATTCTACATCTATCGACAAACTTCTTGACTTCCAACCGCATTCCTGGCCAAAAGTATGCTTTGCTCATCTTTGCAAATGTCTTGTCATGGCCAAAATGCCCTGCCAAGCCTCCACTGTGCTTCTCTTTTAGCAGATTCTCCCTCATGGAGAAATTCGGAATACACAGCTGATTTCCTCTTAACAACAATCCATTTTGGATCATATAATCTATCCATGGGCTTCTGTCTCTAAGAACTGGATTCTCAGCTGCTTCATATGCCTCTGTAAAGTCTGCATCACCTACATACATGTCCCTAAGATTTTCAAAACCCAATGTCTTGACTCGGAACTTTTGCAGCAAAAAACACTTCCTGCTCAAAGCATCAGACACTTCTGTCTTTTCTTGACCGTGTCCATCATCGCTGGGATAATTCCACTGAAATTCCTGATGAATTTTCGGTAGAAACTAGCTAGTCCATGAAAACTTCTCACCTCGAAAATATTTCTCGGTGATGGCCAATTTTTAATTACCTCCACTTTACTTGGATCCATCTTTAATTCATTCACCGATATGACAAATTCCAAGTAAATGAGTTCTGTCTTCATAAATGGAGATTTCCCCATGTTGATCAACATCTTCTCCTGCTGTAGCTTCTTCATTACTGTAGTTAAATGCTTCAGATGTTCTTCTTTTGTTTTACTAAAAATCAATATGTCATCCAGATAAACAATGACAAACTTCCCAATGAATTTCTTCAGCACTTCATTCATCAACCTCATGAAGGTACTTGATGCATTTGTCAAGCCAAATGACATGACTAGCCATTCATACAACCCTTCGTTGATTTTGAAGGTTGTCTTCCACTCATTTCCTTCCCTCATGCGAATCTGATGGTATCCGCTTTTCAAATCAACCTTTGAAAATTTTTTGGCTCCACTTAAACAGTCCATCAAGTCATCCATCCGTGGCAATGGAAACCTGTACCTGATGGTTATCTTGTTAATGGATTTGGAATCTATACACATTCTCCAACCTCCATCTTTCTTTGGACTTAGTACCGTTGGAACATCTCATGGGCTTAAACTTTCCCTGATCAGCCCTTTATCTAACAATTTTTGTACCTGCCTTTTAACTTCTTCATTTTCCTGCGGTGTCAACCTGTACGCAGCTTTGTTTGGCAAGATGGCTCCTAGTATGAGGTCTATATGATGACTCACACTCCTCATCGGCAGCAACAAATGAGGTAATTCATCTACCACAATGTTAGCGAAATCTTCCAGTAGTTCCTGAATTTCTTCCGGCAAATCATCCACTCTTGTGCTGGTCAAAACAATTTTAGTTTCCTGACCACAAAGAATTGTGGATCTTCCTTCTTCTTTACTTCCACCAGAAGTTCCTTCCCTCTCATGAGAAGTATAGTATTTCTCGGTTCTGGTTTTACTTCTTTATCTTTAATTGGAAGTAACATATGTGTTCTTCCATTCTTCTCCAAAGTATACGTATTCATCTTCCCATCATGAATTATGTTCCTGACATATTGCCATGGTCTGCCTAGCAATAAATGACATACATCCATAAGAATAACATCACAGAGTATTTTATCATTATACCCTCCTATCTTGATGTCAACTGAGCACTGTTTAGTGACATTTACCTGATGTCCCTTTTGTAGCCATGAAACTTTGTATGGACTCGGATGATCAATCGTCTCTAGCTCCAGTTTCTCCACCATCTCGGTTGAAACTAGATTATCCGTGCTACTGCTGTCCATGATAACCTTGCATACCCTGTTTTTGGTCTTGCACGTAGTTCTGAAAAGTCTGTTTCTTTGAGCTGTGTCCTCCACCTCCTTCTCGGGTGTTAAGAGAACTTTACTCATCATCAGCGACCTTCTGTCTTCTGCATCTTCTGCTTCAACATCTCGCCTCTGTGCCTCAGTGATGTGAGCTTCTCCTCCATCCTTCTTCCTATCTGAACAATCAACTGCCTTGTGTCCATTCTTTCCACATGTGAAGCATGTGATGACTCCACCTCTGCCTCTTCCTCTACCTCTAGTATGAGGAAATGTGTTATTATTAGTGTATCCTCCACCCTGTTCCATATGCTGCCTTTGTTGTTCAGCGTGTTGGCCTCGCTGTGAACTTCCACCTGTTTATGTTCTAGTCTAAGGTTTCTTCCAGTCATCCTTGGATTTCTAGAACCTATCTTGGGCAACTAACTTACCTTTATGCTAGCTCCTACCTCAACCTCGTTGTCCTGGCTTACGGCTCAGCTTCTCTTCAGCTTTCAATGCCATCTGATACGCATCCTCCACCGTTTGGATGGTTGTCATACTCATCTTGTCCTGGATATCGTATCTCAAGACATTCATATACCTAAAAACTTTTTCATCATCGCTCTCCCGATGACCTGCTCTGATATTTAGCTTGTAGAATTCCTTGGTATACTCCTTCACTATCATCAACTTCTATCTCAGGTTTTGCATTCTCCTGAACAGTGTGATTTAATAATCCCTTGGGATGAACTTTTCCTTCATCTTCACAATCATTCGATCCCAGCTTTTGATCTTTTGCTTGCCTTTGCTGCGTCTATCTTCTTGAATCTTGTCCCACCATAATGTTGTGTGTCCCTTCAATCATGTGACAGCATGCCTGACCTTCTTATCCTCTTCGATATCCTCATAATCGAAGTAGGTGTCAAGAGCTCTAATCCAATCTAGAAGCTCTTCTACATCCAGACTCCCTTCATAAGATGGAATGTCCATCTTTGTTTTCAAACTCATCCAGGCGATAGCCTTAATTAATCACTCATTGGCTGCATCTTCGGCTGCAACTTCTCCTTGTTGTTCAACTTCAACTTCACCTTTGGAGTCACTCAGATCTCTAGCACTAGCTGTGCATCTCTGCGCTACTTCCATATCTTCTAGTCTCGCTCGGAGATCATGTATCTGCCTCTCCATTTCTGGATTCTGTGCATGTCTCCCTCTTCCTCTCTGGTTCTCCCTATCCTCTAGATCAGGTGATTGTCTTTCTCTCCTCGACGGCATGGTGAAATTCTCTCTTCTCCTCTGCTACAGAAAACAGATAAATTTTTTCGCTCTGATACCACTCTGACGCAAACGCACCACCCAGGGGCACGTCCTCTCCCACAGGACCTTCTCTTCCTTCGGCCTGAAGAGCTAAAATGCTCTTCAAATCCCCTATCGGGACTTTCCAACACCCACAGGATTTTCCTTATGATCTCCATTTGTCCTATCGGGAAATCGGACCTCGCGTGATCGTGAGTCCTACAGCCACCGGATTGGGTCTCACAAATCCCCGAATTCTGATGAATATTCTCCAAGCTTTCCTGCTCCTGTCGAAAACTTCCCCGTCGGGAAATCGGTACTTACGCTGTCATAGACAACTTGCCTCACAAATCCCCGACTCTCGATGACCTGTCAGTCAACGCTGACCTTATCCTAATTTATCGGGACTTTGGCTCTATCGCGACTTCGCTACTTGTGACCTCCAACACTCGGTTCTCCAACTCCTGAGTCCCAATGTGCCGAGACGCCAATACCCTCCTGTCGTGCTTTCGCAACCTCGCGTCCTCGCAACTTTTAATGAAATTCCTTGCAGCTCCAACTCATGAACCTCCGAGTTCACGATATGTCTATGCCACTTGGTGTTGGCTCCCTCCGAGGGTTGACCTTCCAACACCTGTCCTCCACTACGTCCTTAACCTCGTCGATAAATCGCATATCGGGATATCACGATTCCCGTTGTCATGTGCACGGGACTTTCAATTCCCCGATCCCCGACTCTGCGAGATCTCCTACCACGTGTCCCTGATGTTGGATGGCTCTGATCCTATCGAGAAATCGTGGATTGTGATTCCAACATGATCAAGTCTCTTGTCTCTGGAAACCCTGATTCTCCGATTTAGGACTCTTCGAGATCTCTTGCCACGTGTCCCTGCTGATGGACGGTTCTGAGCACCCATCGGGATATCGTGGATCACGATTCCCTGATGCAACGATTCTACACTCTTGAAATCCCTGATGGGTAAAATTCCAATTCCCATCCTGATGTCTGACGCGTGTCCTGCCAAGATCAATGGCTAGGATTTTCTCTCAGGTTTTTGAGAACCCATAAGGTCTCCAATATCCCGATGAATTGTTCGAGACTTCTCCTCTGCACACTAGGGCTTAACCCCTGCGCAACTCTTCGAGATCTAATGCTGACGGGATTTCTCTGAGCTTCTCCACAGAATCTCGACCGTCACTCCTTCCTCCTTGAAGACCTTCGTGAGAATGTCTAAGTGTTCCTTCTCAGAACTTGCTCTCCAACACCTGCGCTTACAACTCTTGCTTGAACCTTTCATGGCACGAACCTCCTGTGCTCTCCTTTAATGATATCATGAAGGTGCTATACCTCTTGAGATTTTCCACTCTGATTCTTTCAGAGGAAATTTCACACACTCCTTGTGGAAATCATTCAACAAATTCCCAAGTATTGAATCCTTCCAACTCTGCGCACTCCTGCAGCAACAGTCTTCGATCTCCTTTGCTCAGATTTACAACTGAGACTTCTTCTTCAGCCTGCGCACTCCTTGCACGACTTCAACAACCCAAATCCACTTCTGGGTGAATGAGAACAAGAGTTAGACTACCTAATCCTTCATCAATGAACTCCTTCCGGATGTTTTCAACTGCACACCTTGTAGGAATCTCCTGGCTTAGATAGAGAAACAATTGAACCTCACTCTCTCTCCCTTTCAGACTTCCATTTGAAACATGAAATCACATGCACAACATATACAAAGAAAATGCATAACAAGAAGAAAACATTCCTGAGCATAACACCAATACACAGAGAAAACACCACAAACCATGAGCTTGAATCAAAGCTTCCTTCTATTAATTCAAATGCTTGTACATGGGTGTTCTTCATACAATATTCTCTGCTTGATCTTCTCTTCTCCTGAATGATTCCTCCATTATCATTGTTACAATGGTACAATGAGGGTGTCTATATCCGTTTTCCCTCTCGGACTCTAAACTATCAAATCTAGACTTAAAATCCTATCCACCAGAATTAAATCTATTAAATGTCGACTATCTACCAAAGGACGAGAGCTTAAAGGCTCAAGGTCCAATACAATATACAATGCGCCTTCATAAATGGCTTCATTAAAGACTTGCGCTACAATCCCAAAGAACTTCAAAAATTTGGGTTTGTTTATCCAGCTGATCTCCGCTTGATGTGCTGGCTCGCTTGATGGGTTGGCGATGCTCCTGCATCAAATACAAAGAATGTTGCAGTGTTACCATCAGATTTAATGGTAGGCATGGCCTCTTCCCATTTAGTGAAGTAATCCATGGACAAAATGATATGCTAATTCCCCCCAACCAAAGCTGGGTTACAATCCATAAAATCTACCTCCCACCTGGTGAAGGGACCGATGATGATGACTGAATGAACATGGTCTAGGTGCGAGGACATTTTTAAGTGAACACCTGGAAAGGGTGACACTTCTTGACTACTTCAATACAATCTTTAAAAATTGAAGGCCAAAAATAACCGGCTTGCAATATTTTTTGGGTTGTCGCAAGCCCAAATAAATGACCACCATAAGCCCCATTGTGACATTCATTGAGAATAGAATCATCTTCCTTGTGATTCAAGAAATGACGTAAAATATTATCTACTTCTCGACGATACAAAGTGTCGCCAATGATAAGGTAGTTTTTATCCTGATGATGTGTACATCGTCGATTGTCTCTCAATAGATGATGGGATAACTTCAAGGTTTGAAGGTAAATTAGAATGCATCCATACCAAGGGTCCAAATATGAGATAAGGAATATATGTTCAATCGCGAATGAATCATCATGAAAAATGTATTCATCTAGTCGAGGGAAGTTTTATATGAACTCAGAAAAAACAAGTGATTTCTTAGACTTCGCCAAAGAAACATTGAGATCGAATTCTTGCAAAATAGAAATCCACTTATTGTATCTCCCCCATATGATACAACCGGTGAGGACATATTGAAATGGATTGATATCTGCAACTATGGTAGTTTTGCAAAGTAATATATAATGCCATAATATTTGAACTACATGTACGATGACCAAGGCTAGTTTCTCTAAGTGAGAGTATTTAACTTCAAGACTGAATAAGTTTCAACTGAGATAGTAGAAAATGTTCTCATGGATTTCATCATCCTCTTGAACCAGAACCATACCAACCATCCCTTTGAATGTGACGGCATAAAGAAAATAGTCTCTATTGTAGTCTAGAGGCTTCAACATAGGTGTTGATACCAAATACTTCTTAAGAGCATTGAAGGATTTATGGGCTTGCTCATCCCATATAAATAAAGTATCCTTCTTCAAAAGATGCATGAAATAGTTAAATTGGCATAGTTCACTATGAACTGATGCAAGAAATTAGACTTCCTTAGTAAACCTTGAAGTTGTCGAATGTTGCACGGGGGAGGAAATTGAAGTATTGCCTCAACCTTCATATGAACTACCATGATCCCATGCTCAAATACTAAGAATCCTAAAAGATAGTTATACCTAAAACAAAATATTCACTTGTGAGGGTTCAACCGAATGTGATAGTAATGACATCTCTCAAATACTAATCGAAGGTGAGTGGAGTGATCTAAATTCTTGCGAGAGTGAGTAGTGATATCATCGAGGTAAGCTTCGACAATATGTTTGATATCATGAAAAGAAAAGGCCGTGGCATGTTGGAAGGTTGCTCTGACATTTTGGTATGCAAAAGTACCCCAACGACAAATAAACATCGTCTTATGTTGATCCTTGGGTTTGATTTGAATTTGATTATACCCTACAAAATACATCCATAAAAGAAAATATTTTTCTTCCTACACACTCATCAAGAACATGGTCAATGAAAGGAGTCGAGAAGTTATCTTTAGGACAAGACTTGTTTAGGTCTCGAAAATCCATACATATGTGGATGGTTCCTTGTTTTTTATTTACAATAATGGGGTTGGACACCCATTCAGTCAAGGGAACCATGTAGATGAAGCTAGCATTAAATATCTTCTCTACCTCTTCCTTAATAGTAGGGGCCTTCCTATGATTAACAACTCTAAGACATTGTTGAATAGGTATAGCATCTGGATAAGTATTGATCTCATGTTCGATAATGATGGGGTCAATCCCTGCCATCTCTTCATATGAATAGGTGAATACATCATGAAATTATTTGAATAAATCAATGTAGATCTGAATTTCTCTAGGTGAACAATCTACACCGATATATACGTTCTCAATTTTTCTAGGAATTCGAGAGATGTCGATCATGACGGTAGGAGAAATATTTTCCATGTTTTCTTCGGCACAAATACCATGCGTATCTAGTGGAACCACATCATGACCAATCATCTAACTCAAGGTAGATCTAAAGTCATCCTATTCGATCCTAACAAGCTCTAGGATTAAATAGGAGCAATGATGCATATCATCCCAAGGCCTATCAAGATCATACATGGCCTCTAAGATGGATTCATCTGAGGGTAAAGTATCATCAAGGAAATCATGATAACAAGAATATTGGGTGACTGATATGGGATCTAGCACAAGATCCTCCTTGTTCATCTATGAGGAGAAAGGATTCAAGTCAATAGTAGCATCAAGAACATACTATTACAAAATTTCTATCGCTGACACTAGCATTGCCATCCCAATGTGTGACTGACCTTTGTACAACATAGTCGGGGAAGCTAGGGTCCAAGGGTCATTGAAATATGAAGTATGGAAAGGAATGAACCTCATCGATGATGAAGACTCACTGGAAATGGCATGAATGTGATGAATTGGTGCCACAAAATCAAAGCTACCCATGAGAGAGGAATACATTTTGACACGAACATACTCAGTTTCTTGCTAAGAATGGTTGATCACGGGGACCAAAGGTCCAACTGGTGCATTAGGACTAGCGTGCACAAAGGAAAATTGATCAATCGTCACTATTTTTCCTTCGCAAGGAAAACATAAAGTGAAGAAAATGGACAACACGAATGCTGGCATGGAATAGGTCCAATTACCCCCTAGTAGTAAATTATAGTCAAGAGGCACATCAACCACTTCGACATCAACCTCCATTGTATTTCCACCTAACTAGACTGGAAAAGAAGGAATAATTCCATGGGATTGGAACAAACGCTCATCAAAAGAGATCAACATAGTCATAGATTGAGATAGAGTGGAAGAGCCAATGGCTTTCCAATAGGTTAGGGACATCACACATGTCGCAACACCTTCATAAATTACAGTGCGTTTTATGGTAGTGTTCATGTACTCCACATGGATTTGAAAGGCCACATGTTAAGGAAAGTGAGGCCAAACATTCGTGACATCAAACTTAATAACCTTCGAGTCATATAGGTATAGATATTTTAAAGTAGATAAAAATTCACTCCTCTATGAAGGACACATATGGAGCACCTACAAAGGAGATATCGCACAATGGGTTTGACCGTGATCTTCGACAATCAAATATTTATGGGAAGCTTTGACATTAGGATTGTGGGTATGACATTTTAGTACTCCTTTTAGAATACGAGGTGTAGGTTTCGGATGTTTGATCTGCAAGGGTGTTTCTAGAGGAGGAGGAGACTCTAGTTATACAGTAGTCTGTGAAGAACTGTAATCACGAGATCTAGTGGCTACATCAATGTATTAATTGACCATATTGAAACATAGATGTCCACCTTCATGTGTCGAGGGGTTTATACTCCCACTCGACACATTTTCGGTGTTGGGGGGCCATGAGGTCATGTGCTAATTATGTGGAAATGGATTTTTCACTAGAATGGGCGGATGTGATAAGAGGCCCAACACTTCTTCAATTTTGGGGCATAGGTGGGTAAGGTGATCATCTTTACAAAGTTTACAATAAAACTTCACCTTCCATTTTTCTTTCTTTCCCTCACCAACATTATTATTTGATCTATCATTGTTATTGTCGTCCTTGGATTTGATATTATTTTTCCCACCCTTATGATTGTTACCTCTTCCTTTCCTTATATTCCCTCATGGTTTCTAGTTACCATTTGGGCTGGCTGACAACTGTACATAATGCACATCTTTCGATTCAGTGGGAGTGGAAGACGAAGTCAAAGCTTGTCCTACTATAGGATGGATTAGAGACAAATATTTCAATTGGTTCGTCACCAAATATATAGACTTAGCATTTGCACAGAATATGATGCCATTTGGATGAGTCCCATGATTATGTCTAGGGTCATAGTTCGAGTGTGGTGCATCAGGAATAATTTCATACAACATCCCAGATTGAGCATATATGAGGTCCAATTGTTAGGCTTTGAAAATAGCTTCTTTCTCATATGTTACTTCGGATGTAGAGACATCCTTTGAAATATAAGGCAATAAGGACTTAAGGAACTATTCCACTAGAAAACTATGGAGGAATGTAAGCTTTGATCAACCTCTTCCATATATGCCACTCTTGTATATGGTCTGATATATGCGTGGCTTTATCTTGGTAGAGGGCCGATAAAATTTCTATGCTGGAATCATAACAAACTGACAACTAGAAGTGGTTGAGAAAGACCAAAACTAGTTGATTAAAGTTTTTGTATGTTCCCCCTCATAGGTCAATGTACCACTTCATGGAGACCCCTATGAGGGTGCGTTGAAATAGCCTAAAACTAATAGAATCGTCATTAAGGGAATTAGATGAACACCAAATATGAAAAATAGAAACATGATCATGTGGATTTTCATCAGTATTAACTTTGAATTTTGGAATGTCTGAAGGAAGCTTGGAGGGGACAAGGAGCCATGGAAGATTGTGACGCATAGGGTCATTCATTAATTTTGACAAATATGGCAGATTAAGCATGGCCATAAAAGGATGTCAGGGTTGCGGCGTTTGATCCCATGCTCCTAGGAAGTATTGGGACTGAGGGATTATAGACCACCCAAGTTTCTAGTATATTCCATGCCCCTATCTGGTAGGATAATATCCTGCTTAAAACTGGTTCATAAAAGATTGTATGGATACAAGTCCCATGGAAGCGGTATAATGAGGGTTATATGCGTTTCCCCCAGTCGAAAGAGAAACACGCTAGGGATTTCCCATAGTGTGAAACTGATTCCCTATGGATGGAACTATGGAGGACAGAGGGGGATTCTTCATAATAAATGCATTTTTCAGAATCGACACAAGGGAAGAGGGGATAAAGTATGAAATATAGGAAGTGACTTGTCCACCCGATTGAGAAATCCATCCAGTAGCATTGAGACTAGGATTAGGACCAGAAGAAAAAGGAGGCCAACCTCCAACTGTAGGATTCATTTTGGGAATATGGCCTCTGCCAAATGAGAGAGGATCATACAGAGGAGCCATGCCCCCAGGTCCAAAACTAGAATTTGCATTAGCCGCTAGAATAGAGGATGAGAGTTGCGACATATTATTGGGAATACCAAAAGAAAAAGGATTAGAGATCGAAGATATTGACTGAGAATTGTATCCTGACATACCAAAAAGAGACCCAAAGGGTTTTTTTCCTAAGGGTCGAGTAGAAGCCACAAGTTGGGTAGAAGTAGGGGTGGGGATCTCCAAAACTCCAATCATTGAGGTTGAAGGAGTCAAAGGGATCCCACTAATCACATAAGATATAGGAGTTGAGGGAATCCATATGACGTTCAAGTTTGAATTAGTACTCATAACTGGATAATCACAAGTCTGGGAGGTGGAGATATATGTACCATGTTTATTAACTTTACACTTTATAAGGCAACTTTGGTAAAGACTAAAGATGTGGTGGTAACTTCAACAAACGAAAAGACCTACAAGGAAGCTCATCTTGCTCCATGATGACTCAAGACTTGAGATATAAAACCAAATCCTAGGGCCAACGAACAATAAGAGAGCACACTAAAATAAAGAAAAAAGGGCAAATGCACAAAAACAAGATATAATGGCTGAAAAGGGGCCTCCCTCACTAGAGTAGGTATGTCTTTCCCAAGAGGGGCTTGAGACTCCCTTCAAAATATTGGAGGTATTAGAAATAGTTATAAGGGCCCTCATGGGCTTAACAATGCAGTGGGTCAGATCCCCCTGAAAAGGTAATCCTCCATAAAGGTTGTGCATTGTCCGAAAGTTATCTGACTCAGGGTACCTGCAAAATAACCCCTGCAAGTAGCCTATGTGGCTACCTATGTCAAGAAACTAGAGTCACCACAATATAACCAATGCGTAGTTGAATAGCTGCAAGTACGGTACACCATATGGGCAGGGTAACAAAGCCCAAAATCTTGAAAGCATCGCCTCTCACAGAGGTAAAGGTACTAGCAACACCCCCAAATACAAATAGAACCCCATAAATATATCTGACTTCTAAGAAGGTATTAGATTACTATCTATGAAACCAACTTCACCTGACCTCATGCTTAAATCTGGTGTGAGAGGAGCCTCCTAATGTCACTAATTACACAATGGGTTTCACCACTCCTTGGTCAAAAACATATGTTTAGTTTAATATCCTTAGAGAAGTTTACTAACAAAATCCTATTCCATGTCCCTATGTCCTATACTTGTTTGTGTACCTTGAAAAATAAATTTGTTTCTAAACAATTTTAATAAATCAACATTACTTGTAATGACTTTTGGTTACTCAAGAGGCATGGTCATGAAACTGATGGTATTATGACTCAGCATATAAAATAAGCGAATATAAAAACACTACTAATTACTAATCTTGAATTCTAAAAAAAAATGCTTCTAAATGAAACTTTCAATGCAATCTCTAAAATTTCAATGAAATGCAATCTCTCCACATGTGTCAAAATCAATGCAAAGTAATCAAAAGAGAAGATGCCATAATGCAAAATGAGATTTTTTTTTTGTATTTTCGATATAAATAAAAGAAAATGCAAGGACTAAATAACAACTTCACATGCAAACCCTGCTACAAGAAAAAAGAGACAAGCCAAGAAGGATACCAAGAAGCAAAAACTTAGACCAATGTGCAAGGGAAACCAATGAAAAATATGATAAGAAAGGATATTGCCTGAAAATTCAACAATAAGAAAGTTTCCTATCACTCTGCAAGAACTTAATGCTTAGCACAAAGATCCAAGAAGACTTAGCAACCAACCAAACCCACCCAAAAAACACCAAACTCACCCAACAATACTATAGAGCTGATGTACAGGATTGTTTGAGAAAAGATCGTGTATGTACACACCCTATAGAAGGATAGCTTGCATATGTACGTGTCTTCCAAGGGAAAAACCATGTATATATAGTAAAACACTGACATGGCAAGGGTTAAGCCAAGAAACTTAGATGAAAAGTAAAAATAGGTTGTCAAACAATTAGGTGACAAGGAAACTTAGGCTAATAGAGATAAATAAAGGAGAACACACTCCAAACCCCAAAAAAGAAGCTCAATCCCTAGTGTGGTTGCCAATTATGTTACGAGGAAAATCTCTCTATGGCATGGAGTAAACCGCAACACACAAAATGACATGCAAAAATCAACTCTAATCCTAAATATGCTATATAAATGAAATGCTAACAAGACAAGGCCAAGAGCCTACCTCGTCCGGACATTTGATGGAGACCACTATTGAGCACACAACTCAAAGCTTTATACCTATAACTTGTCTTCAACAACCAATATACGCAAGCATATGGTGACAATATATAATGCTAGCATATAGATTAGCACAATCTATTAACATACATGGCAAATATGCCCATGTAATAATAATTCAAATACTTGCAAGATATCAATTGGATGAGAAAAGAGTATTTCTATCAAAATGATCAGCAAAAGTATATAGGTGAATTTTTTTTGTAATGACACATATCGAAACCAAGAAACTAAGTCCCTCTAGTTGGGCCTCCACCACTTCAATCCTCCACCAAATACAATATCATATAAATGAGACAATTAGATTCTCCATCACAAAGAAGGAAGAGCTTGGGGGTTGAAAAAAGGGTTCAGGCTTTCAAGGAAAAAGGGATTGAGACTCATTATGAAGTGAAATTTCTCCAGAGTGCCTTTGCTCTCAAAGTTGAATTATCTCCTCCAAGGCTTGGATATGGATTAATTTATACCCTTCAAATGGAATTGAAGGGCCGAGTCAGATCGTTTACAGTATATGGAACATCAATGATCATGGATCTCATGACATGGCATGGTAACCTAACATAATTTTTAATTTTGAGCACCAAACCCAATGTACGTGAGTTGTAGTGGAGCAACCTATGTATATGCTTGTTGTCTAATTGATAGGGTGTGTATATGTGGAAAAATGTGCTTTTTGTTCTCTGGAAGGTACAAAATGGGACTTCAGGTTTGCATAGGAAAATGGAAAGGCCATCCAAGCAAGTTGCATGGGGTGAGGCAAAATTTGTTGTAACATTGTTTTGAGGCCCTAAATCACATTATTTTGGCACGCTAGCACCCAACATGTAGGTAGAGGAAGATGATAGCTCATTTGAAATGTTTACTTCTTCTCTATACCTTTCCGATAGGTAATCTAGCACCCCAAATAACGATCATATGCAAATTGTTTTCCCTAGGGAAGTTGATGTATCAACTAACCACATCAGGGACCATAAACCTTTTGGTGTTTCATCTTTTGGGGTTATGGTTTTAGATGTTTGGGGTTTTCTCATTGATTATTTATGTTAAAAGGATTTTTCATCCTCTTCATAATTAGCTTCTTGCGAATGAGAGCTGACACATCTCTCTCTTCATAGATAAACTACCATCATTCCAGGTAGTTTGTGTGCATTGCAATTTACAATCTTTTGCATTCCATTCATTAGTAGAATCTAAGTTTAACAATGTTATTGTGTTTCTTACAATATCTTTGTGTTTCCTTGTTATATGTCTACCTTCATTTCATTCTCAACATAATCTAAATCACTAATCCACCACCTTCATCAATAAATTCCATCATCTCTTCTTATTTACTTGCTTTTAGTTCCCTCATCAGTAATATTCATGTTCTCTGTTCACAATTCTTTATCATGTTCTCCTTAATTGATACTCATTCTACTCTTTGAATCTTTCTTTAACCTTAATCTTC
>JASDQU011401449.1:65877-82560 GCA_032191745.1 Picea mariana | reverse complement strand
GGCTTAAAAGGGGCCTCCCTCACTAGAGTAGGTATGTCTTTCCCAAGAGGGGCTTGAGACTCCCTTCAAAATATTAGAGGTATTAGAATTAGTTATAAGGGCCCTCATGGGCTTAACAATGCAGTGGGTCAGATCCCCCTGAAAAGGTAATCCTCCATAAAGGTTGTGCATTGTCTGAAACTTATCTGACTCAGGGTACCTGCAAAATAACCCCTGCAAGTAGCCTATGTGGCTACCTATGTCAAGCAACTAGAGTCACCACAATATAACCAATGCGTAGTTGAATAGCTGCAAGTACGGTACACCATATGGGCAGGGTAACAAAGCCCAAAATCTTGAAAGCATCGCCTCTCATAGAGGTAAAGGTACTAGCAAGACCCCCAAATACAAATAGAACCCCATAAATATATCTGACTTCTAAGAAGGTATTAGATTGCTATCTATGCAACCAACTTCACCTGACCTCATGCTTAAATCCGGTGTGAGAGGAGCCTCCTAATGTCACTAATTACACAATGGGTTTCACCACTCCTTGGTCAAAAACACATGTTTAGTTTAATATCCTTATAGAAGTTTACTAACAAAATCCTATTCCATGTCCCTATGTCCTATACTTGTTTGTGTACCTTGAAAAATAAAATTGTTTCTAAACAATTTTAATAAATCAACATTACTTGTAATGACTTATGGTTACTCAAGAGGCATGGTCATGAAACTGATGGTATTATGACTCAGCATATAAAATAAGTGAATATAAAAACACTACTAATTACTAATCTTGAATTCTAAAAATAAATGCTTCTAAATGAAACTTTCAATGCAATCTCTACAATTTCAATGAAATGCAATCTCTCCACATGTGTCAAAATCAATGCAAAGTAATCAAAAGAGAAGATGCCATAATGCAAAATGAGATTTTTTTTTTTTGTATTTTTGATATAAATAAAATAAAATGCAAGGACTAAATAACAACTTCACATGCAAACCCTGCTACAAGAAAAAAGAGACAATCCAAGAAGGATACCAAGAAGCAAAAACTTAGACCAATGTGCAAGGGAAACCAATGAAAAATATGATAAGAAAGGATATTGCCTGAAAATTCAACAATAAGAAAGTTTCCTATCACTCTGCAAGAACTTAATGCTCAGCACAAAGATCCAAGAATACTTAGCAACCAACCAAACCCACCCAAAAAACACCAAACTCACCCAACAATACTATAGAGCTGATGTACAGGATTGTTTGAGAAAAGATCGTGTATGTACACACCCTATAGAAGGATAGCTTGCATATGTACGTGTCTTCCAAGGGAAAAACCATGTATATATAGTAAAACACTGACATGGCAAGGGTTAAGCCAAGAAACTTAGATGAAAAGTAAAAATAGGTTGTCAAACAATTAGGTGACAAGGAAACTTAGGCTAATAGAGAGAAAATAAAGGAGAACACACTCCAAACCCCAAAAAAGAAGCTCAATCCCTAGTGTGGTCGCCAATTATGTTACGAGGAAAATCTCTCTATGGCATGGAGTAAACCACAACACACAAAATGACATGCAAAAATCAACTCTAATCCTAAATATGCTATATAAATGAAATGCTAACAAGACAAGGCCAAGAGCCTACCTCGTCCGGACATTTGATGGAGACCACTATTGAGCACACAACTCAAATCTTTATACCTGTAACTTGTCCTCAAAAACCAATATACGCAAGCATATGGTGACAATATATAATGCTAGCATATAGATTATCACAATCCATTAACATACATGGAAAATATGCCCATGTAATAATAATTCAAATATTTGCAAGATATCAATTGGATGAGAAAAGAGTATTTCTATCAAAATGATCAGCAAAAGTATATAGGTGAATTTTTTTTGTAATGACACATATAGGAACCAAGAAACTAAGTCCCTCTAGTTGGGCCTCCACCACTTCAATCCTCCACCAAATACAATATCATTTAAATGAGACAATTAGATTCTCCATCACAAAGAAGGAAGAGCTTGGGGGTTGAAAAAAGGGTTCAGGCTTTCAAGGAAAAAGGGATTGAGACTCATTATGAAGTGAAATTTCTCCAGAGTGCCTTTGCTCTCAAAGTTGAATTATCTCCTCCAAGGCTTGGATATAGATTAATTTATACCCTTCAAATGGAATTGAAGGGCCGAGTCAGATCGTTTCCAGTATATGGAACATCAATGATCATGGATCTCATGACATGGCATGGTAACCTGACATAATTTTTAATTTTGAGCACCAAACCCAATGTACGTGAGTTGTAGTGGAACAACCTGTGTATATGCTTGTTGTCTAATTGATAGGGTGCGTATATGTGGAAAAATGTGCTTTTTTTTCTCTGGAAGGTACAAAATGGGACTTCAGGTTTGCATAGGAAAATGGAAAGGCCATCCAAGCAAGTTGCATGGGGTGAGGAAAAATTTGTTGTAACATTGTTTTGAGGCCTTAAATGACATTATTTTGGCACGCTAGCACCCAACATGTAGGTAGAGGAAGATGATAGCTCATTTGAAATGTTTACTTCTTCTCTATACCTTTCCGATAGTTAATCAAGCACCCCAAATAACGATCATATGCAAATTGTTTTCCCTAGGGAAGTTGATGTATCAACTAACCACATCAGGGACCGTAAACCTTTTGGTGTTTCATCTTTTGGGGTTATGGTTTTAGATGTTTGGGGTTTTCTCATTGATTCTTTATGTTAAAAGGATTTTTCATCCTCTTCATAATTAGCTTCTTGCGAATGAGAGCTGACACATCTCTCTCTTCATAGATAAACTGCCATCATTCCAGGTAGTTTGTGTGCATTGCAATTTACAATCTTTTGCATTCCATTCATTAGTAGAATCTAAGTTTAACAATGTTATTGTGTTTCTTACAATATCTTTGTGTTTCCTTGTTATATCTCTACCTTCATTTCATTCTCAACATAATCTAAATCACTAATCCACCACCTTCATCAATAAATTCCATCCTCTCTTCTTATTTACTTGCTTTTAGTTCCCTCATCATTAATATTCATGTTCTTTGTTCACAATTATTTATCATGTTCTCCTTAATTGATACTCATTCTACTCTTTGAATCTTTCTTTAACCTTAATCTTCTTATTTAATACCTAATCTTTCTTTTTTATTTAATAACTTTCATTTTTATAATTTTTTATTGTGATTTATCACTTTAATTTATATCAATTCTCCACCCTTTAGCTTTTTGTTTTAATTTTTAACATTTTATGAAATTTAACCTTATCTTTCTTTAACCTTAATCTTCTTATTTAATACCTAATCTTTCTTTTTTATTTAATAACTTTCATTTTTATATTTTTTATTGTGATTTATCACTTTAATTTATATCAATTCTCCACCCTTTAGCTTTTTGGTTTAATTTTTAACATTTTATGAAATTTAACCTTATTTTTCTTTAACCTTAATCTTCTTATTTAATACCTAATCTTTCTTTTTTATTTAATAACTTTCATTTTTATATTTTTTTATTGTGATTTATCATGTTAATTTATATCCATTCTCCACCCTTTAGCTTTTCGGTTTAATTTTTAACATTTTATGAAATTTAACCTTGTCTCTTCGCATATAAATTTATTATCTATCTTTTTTATTGTCATATATCAATTCATTATCTATTATTTTATTTCTTATCATGTTCATTATCATATGTTATATTTTTTATATTTATTTTATTTATTTATTATTAATATTAATTAATTTTCATAGTTAAAATGATTTTTTTTTCAATATAATTATTTCAAAATTTTATTTTTCCTAATAAAAGGTGAAGTATCCATTCTAAAGATTAAGAAAATTGAAAGATTTAACATAAATTATTCTCCATAAAATTCTACATTAATATTTTTATATCAATTAATTTAAAAAAAATACTTTTGAAATTAAAACTATAAAATGATTAATCATAATTATTTAAATAAAAACCATCCTATAAATGCACCTAAAAGAATCGCTCAAGTCTACACCATCCTATAAATGTACTTAAGAGATTCACTCATTTCTACTTAATTTTATGGAGGTCATTCACTTGTTCTTGGTAGGTCAAATATCATTCGATGATTTCTACTTTTTATGCTTTCAAAAATAAATTTAAACTAGTCATTTGAAGAAAAATGTTGTATTTGAATGGATAAAAATGCTTCAACTAACATTTATCACTTAAAGGGGTGCTATAATTTGAACACCTTTTTTTTTTATGGAGAAAAATTGCTACCCAAAACTAATACTCAAATTAGAGTACTAAACAAATTCATATATACACATATGTACAAACATACAAAATATCTAAATATATACACATACCAAATACAAATATGTACACACATACTAAATATACAACTTGATAGAAAATTTATATGTACACTATTACAAGTTATAATGGGCACCCCAATTCCCATCTTCACAAAAGACAGAAAAAAAATGAATGTGGACTTCCCATTTTCATAAACAGACAAAAAAAAAATAATGTGAACTTCCCATCTTCACAAACGAACAAAAGAATGAATGTGGACTACAAGACTTAAATTATAAGTGCTATATATATATACACACTATTGCAAGTAGTAATGGGCACCCCATCCCCATCTTCACAAACAGACGAAAGAATGAATGTGGACTGCAAGGGTTGGAATCATACATATATAATACAAGTACGCACTGAGACAAGTGTTTGATTTCTTGACTTCATTACTTTTGTCTTACTCTGTTAAATTTGTAATTGCTTATGGCAATTACAAATCTCAATCCATCCCGATCTAAAATAAAATAATGTTCCCCATCTAAAATAAAGTGAAGTGAAACTTCTTTAAAGATAAAGAAAAAGTTTGGGTTGTGTTCATGTGAGGCCATGTGTGTCACTATCCTAGTAGGTAAAGGGAGAGAAAATTATGGCTCCACCCTCACTTGCTCCATTATTCAAATAGAAGCTTCCATTCCATTTGCTTCTTTAGTGCGTTACGAATGGCAAAAGTGATAGGGTGGTTGGGTAAAGTAATAGGTTTTGACTATTTGAATCCACCATTTTATGCTTTTGAGTAGGAAGAAGAAAGTTCTTAGTTTATAACGGATCTGAAATACATTTTAAAAATATATGCAGATTACCTGACTTGAAAGTATGGAATCATATTGAAAAGCAACGTAAGCTTTTTGGAGAGCTTTAAAAGCAAGAAATCCAAATCAAATATTTGGTCTTTCTCATCACTTTTTTATTTCTATATGGGAGTCTTAATAAAATGATCGTCTTATTATTGTCATTACTAATTATAACACATGCTAGAAAGAAAGTTGTCTTGACCATATAAACGAACAACGTGTAAAGGAACAACGTTTAGAACCAACTTTTACATAAGTGTAATGAGAATTAGAAAGAAAGTTGTCTTAACCATATAAACGAAAAACGTGTAAAGGAACAAAGTTTAGAACCAACTTTTACATAAGTGTAGTGAGAGTTAGAAAACAATGAAATATGATAAGAAAAAAGTGAGACATGATGAAAATTTTTGTGAAGGCACATGGCCCCAAACATAAGGGAAATAACAAGTAAGAGCGAATGTTTCACAAGAATGTTTTAGGGAGAAATAAGGGTAGAGGTTTCGTTATACAACATCGATTGAGGAAGGATTGAAATTATAAACAAGGCTGTGTGGCAGCGTAGTCTTTGCTGGGTTGAAGTGAGATAGGAAAAAGTAGCAGAGGCAGATAGAAACTGCAACGAAGATGTGGCAAGCAACATGAAGCATAGGTGGTATCCATCCAGTAAATGACACATGGCTTGTAGAGCACCATTTATTTTTTGAATGTATATAACAAAATACAATTTGTGCATAGTGGAAGAAAAAAATTTATGACAACAAAAATATGAAAGGAGATATATTAAATAAGTTACAAGTTCCTCGAAATTTAAATGCATGTCATATAGACTGGTGAAAGATAAAAATATATGAGGACATTAATTTAAAAGGAGATAAAAAAACAGTTTTATTTGAAATATATAAAAAAATAAAAGTTTGTTACATATTACTGGAAATTTTGAAATATATCAAAAAATAAAAGTCTATTACATATTACTGGAAATTTCAATGTGTTTGTCATATAAACTGGGATTGGGGCTCTCGTGGACCATAAGAGAAATATGTACAATAAACAAGATTGTAGAAAGAAGAAGTGGGCGACGGTAGAGAGAAATACCTGCAAAAAAAAATAAATTGAAAGGTATTAGTGTTTGGCTAGACATTTCTATTTAAAAAAGTGGAATAACTGGGTTGATAAACAAAGCAGGATGCGATCAGTAGACTTACAATGATGGTACATATGAGCCCTTTTGCTATTTGCTTGCGGCTTCCGTTTCATTGATGTCGTTAACGACTGCTGGAATCGTGGTAGATGCATGTTGCCTTTCGTTGACGACCTGCTTCAATTTCCTTTCCATCCATTATTCAATGTAGCTTCTCATTGGGGTGACATTGATCTCATTCCATATTTTTATGTTGAAAAGTCTGTTTTCTAATTCCCGAAAGTCGGTAGAAAGATTACGCAGAGCCTGATGAATTTCCTCATTCTGTACTGAATAGTTGACTAGCCAGTCGTCGACGTGATCTTGATCATATTCAAGGATGCTATAAGACTTTTCCAAAGACAAGGCCTTAAACACATAAACCTATTTATCGAAGTCTTTCCTAGTTAAGGGAAAGGAGTTAACGATTAAGTTGGGGTCTTGGAAGTCCTTGGTCCTTCCGGCTAAGTTTATTCTTGACAACTTTGTGAATAATTTTTCTTTCTTTGATATGGCTTGTTCACATGACTGAACAATGAGATGCAGGTTCTTCACCTTTTCTTTCCAGCATGCATTTAATTGACCGATCCGGTTTTTGGATGGAAGATATTGTTGTCTTCTTTTTGTTTCTGTCATATTGTTGACAATGGTGCCAAAAGGAAGGACCGTGTTTAAATATAAATGTTCTTCATCTTTTAAATCCGCCTGCAAATATTCAAGTAAACTATGTGCCCTCGTTCCAAGGGAAGTGATGGTTTGTGATGTTTCCCACGCCTCAGTGACCAGTTCCATTATTTTCTTGATATTATTCTCCACATATCCTCTACAGGATGTGAGGAGGCTAGAGGATCCTTTTAAGTTGGTTGCAGGGGTGGCAAGCATGGCTATTGGAAAAGGATTGGAAAGAAATGGCATAGGACTCAAAGCCTCTTCCAATTCCTTGACCTGGTCCTTTAATCTGACATTTTCAACCTCGATTCCTGTAATGGAATCATGAAGTGCATCTATTCTTGCCTTGTGAAGTTGACAGATTTGGGACGACCGCATGTTGGCAAGGTCAACCTCTGAACGAGATTTTCCTTTTTCTATTTTTTATATCTTTTTTTACAATGATCAATTTTTTGGATTGGTTGTCAAAAACAACGCTCTGGAAGACAAAGGATTCATCTTTGTCAAAAATTTTGGTAGCGTATATGTTCATTGGATGACTATGCTAGATGGCGTCTCCGAGCTGATCAAGGTAGTAGAGCACGCTATCTAGATCAAGCTCAAGTTCCATGTTCTCACTTTGAATTTCGAGCTCTTCCACCTGTCCCACATTTTTTTTCTCTTCCTGTCTACTGGTAGCTTGTGAGAACTATCAATTTTAGAGTGAGGAGGGTTGTTATCTCCTCCTTCGTTTGAAGAATTCTGAGTTTCTTTGTTGTTGTGGTGGGTTGTTGGAGCGAAGCTCCGGGATGTCATACTTTTTGGAGTGCTGTTCATTGATTGAACATTCTTGTCACCGGGGTCTTTCCCCTATTTCCTGTACAATATAGTGCTTCTTTGTAGTGTGTCTAGGTCATCGGCATTAGAAGCAGGAGCATTGCCACCAGTGTCTCTATTTTTGGATAGGTTTTTTTTTGAAAAAGAAATCGCCAAAGCCAAGTGTTTGTAAATGTTGTCGAAAAATATTATCTGGGTCGAACCCTCTCTAGCTTTTAGCATATCTCAGGCTGAAGTTTCTAGAATGCATTGTGAATTCATCAATTTTGTTGATGTTTTTCAACACAAAGTCCCCGATTTTCCAAGGCAAAGGAATCAACTGTTTTTTTCTCTTCTTTTGCAATAGATGAAACCAGTAGTTGTATTGTCGTGCTACTTCTACAACAAACATTATGTTCGTAATGTGACATGGAAGGAGAGAAGGATTTTCCCTGGAACTAAAATTTTGTATCACAGTGTAATTATCCAAATGTTCAAGTGTCCCCTTCCTATCAAAAAAACTGGTTGCCTATTCAAATATGTGGGGAGCATCTTCTCCCAACAACAAAACTTTGAAAACAAACACGAAGCAATTAAAAACCTCATAAAAATAGTGGGAATACTTGTGTTGCCACAAGGCCTGGTACCAGAATGTTACTAGTTCGAATTCCCAGTTGACATTCTTGGACAGAGACAGTTCTGGAAAATGACAAGAATCTGTTATCGCAAAAACTAAGTAGGATGACATATAAAATTTGTTTTCCCTTTTGAATCTTGACAATTGGGAACATATTTCATGGGAAATTAACTTGCCCCAATAAAAAATGGCTTGTTCATTGACTGTGAAATACAAAATATAAAGAGCCATCTGGGAAACAGTTGTTGTGAACTCCTGTCACATTATTCTTGTAAACATCCAGGCAATTTCGTGATATGGATTTCTAAATGAACTAAACTAGAATCTTGTGATATCTTTAGGAACTACAATCGGGTCTTCCAATAAATGGGGCAAGAGGTTGAACCCGTTATTATGCTTTGCTAGGAAATATTTGCAATATTCTCCTATGAACGTCAATGTTGGCTCCGATAATATTAACATATGGTGGAAGACCTGAGGTGACAAAGAAACAGAAGAGCGGTCTCGCAGTGGAATAATTTTTTTTTATGAAATAAATTTATCGACGCACCAAGAGACTAGTTCCTTACAGTCAAAAACTTTAGGGAAACAACCTGCACGAGCAATCCCAGAGTTCCAAATTACTTGGTTTTGGGTGGAAGGCGTTGAGTAATAAGAATATTCCCTGGACCACTGGAAGTTCTGGTCCTCGTGCCCGAAGATGTTCACTGTATCTCTAGAGAACTGTTGTCGAGCTAATGCCATAGGTTTATGAGAACGTTAGTTTTCTCTAGACGATGGTTGAAATGAACAGTTTGAGCCGATAATGTAACTCTCCACAAAATCTTGGTTAAATTCTTATGAATCGGAAAGCTCCTTGAACCTTTCGCTAACTAATGACAATCTGTATGGGTGGTGCATGATGAACTATTAGCAGTAAATCTTACTTATTGCATATTTATAAATGTGAAGGTGGCGGTTACGGTGAAGAGAAATTAAGGATTGGAGGTTTCATGAACGTGGCAAGCCAACGACTTGCGAATGACATTTCATGATTTTGAAATCAAGACTTGGAAGGGATAATATAACCCCCCACAAATCTTGGTTCAATGTGTATTAATAGGAGATCTCCTCGAGCCTTTCTCCCATCAATGACAATCTATACGGTTCCTGCACAATGAGCTATTAGAATTAAATGTCAGTAATTGCATATTTAGAAGCAAGATATGTATATATATATATTAAAACAAATTTATTTTTTATTATAGACAAGTGCGAAGGTCAGAGAGATGGGGGAGGGAAAGGAACGAATGGAAATTTCTGAAAAGCGGTCAGAAGGGATTCAAAATAGGGTTACGGGGGATACTCAAGAGAGGCGAGTGTTCCATGGTCAAATTTATGTATCGAAATTTTTTACTGCAAAACGTGTAAAAGAGGTTGGAATTTTTATGTATCAAAATATTTATTATAAACAAGTGCCAAGTTCGGGGAGACGAGGGAGAGCAGGGAACGAATGAAAAGGTTTGAAAAACAGTCAAATGGGATTCAAAATAGGGTTACGGGGGATACTTCGGAGAGATGAGTGTCCCACGATCAAATTTTATGTATCAGAATTTTTGACTGCAAAACGTGTAAAATGAAAGAGAGGATGATGTGGTAGTTCAACAGTCAGTTTGTATATTTGCAGAATTATAGGAAAGTGGCTAAGTATGGAATAGGGAAATGGTCGGGCAGACTCATTTTCGGAAGCAATTATTGAATTTTTCATGAACATGCCAACCCGACGATGTGCCTCTTATATATAATTGCTAATTTCTAATTGCAAAAGGGCACAGGCATATGAAACAACGATTAGGAACTGGATATTTCTTGAACCCTCCAAACCAACGATCCACGAAATAAATTCAAAGAAACGACGAAGTATAAAAAGAGGACTGACAGGCTTCAAAATGGGGTGACAATAGTTCCACAGAAAATGTGAGGACCCGACGGTTAAATTGTATGTCTCAGAAGTTTTCAGTGCAAAATGTGTACCACGAAAGAGGGCATGATAGGTAGACCATAATATGGAAGATGGTATGATCTAATTCCGGTTGTAAATTTGTATATCACGGAAGTCACAGTATTATTTGTAGGTCATGGAACAATAGAAGTCGAATATAGATCCCGCCTACCGGGAACCCGTGGTCGGAGAAGTGACTGGGTATGGAATGGGGAAGCAGTCCGTCGATGTAGCGATATAAGAGCACAAGTGAAAATGTGAACCTGCAAGTATGCCTACCCACGCAGCCAGACATTTTTGAAAAAAATGAATAAGTGACGAGAAGGATAAAGTTTAGGGAAAAGAGAAACGGATATTTGGCTAAGTATAGAAGACAAAAAAGAATGGCCAATATATTCACATCTGTAACATATATCCCATTTCCTGCCAAGATATATAATTGGAAAGAAGTGCCAAGGTGGCAGGCATAGAAAACAACGAATACAAATATGATCCATGAGTTTACTTGGTTCTTAGTTGTATGCTTAATTTTTTTAGCCAGCGAGCCCGTAAGTCCGGCTGTCAATTTGTATAGTGTGGAACTATGGGTGTTGTTTTTAGGACACAGAACTATAGAGGAAATGATTTTCCCTTTAATATAACCTTTGTGATGCAAATGTAGTATGTGGCTCATTTTAGCACTTTTCCATCCGTAAACAATCACAATCTTGAGTCCGCCAGCCCTAGAGTTCGTGTGTCAATTTGTATATCACGGAACTCCAAATGTTGTTTGGAGGTCACGAAAAACTAGAAGTGCAATGTTGAGCCATCCAGCGTGCAAGTCTGCCTATCAATTTGTATATCGTGGAACTATGGGTGCTACCTGTAGGACACAGAACAATAGAGGCCCAATTTAGACAAAAGGGAAGCACTCGGTCGAAACGCATGAATCTGCCAACCCACGCAACAAGGAATTTTTTAAAAAGAACAATTAAGTAACTAGGAAGAGAAACTACAGGGGATAATAGAGTGGGAAAATAGAAAGGTGGAGGGCAGTTTTCATAAGCACGAATTGGTTTCAAACAAGACCTATTGTTTCAAAACCATCATTTTCTACTAATTGTCAGCAAATCCTTTGTTGAAGATTACATTTTATTGCAACATGTGGGTGTAAGTGTGTTCTTGATACATTATTCCATGACTGTAACATATTAACTTAAGTATTAAACTTCTTGCATTATGGGTTGTTAGCATTAAAGATTAATAATTGCATGTCTAGAAACAAGAATGACGATTTTACTACAACATTGTAATTTGGTATTGCTATGCTCTATCTGCATTGCAAATAGAATTGAACGTTGGTTTGAAGCTGTGTGTAATCCATTTTTTGTTTGCATAAAATCCTAGTGGATCGACATAGTACATTGTCATATAATTGTTAGATGATCCATCTTAGAACAAATTACCTAAGTAAGTACAATATCAAAGAAATACGAGACCAATGAACCATGCCAATGAGAAGAGGCATTAAATCCAGAAAAGAAGCAACAACAAAGACTCCAAGAAAAAAAAAATTAATAGCAAATCCATTAAAAAAAAAAAAAAACACTGAGTACTGTACATCTATCCTTAGAAATTGGACCCAGTTCTTTGGGACAAAACATTGAACGTATCTGCCACAAACACAGGCACAGGATACACAGTATGTAGAAGCTATCGAGATGCTCTTCAACATGCATACAAAACTAATTACCATGCCACTTTTTTAGGAAATCCTTGTAGTTTTCTCCTCGATGGATCATCCTGTGGTAAAATTGATAGTTCTCAGAAGCTTCCCATGAGGAAGAAGACAGAAAAATTTGTAGGGAAAATGGAATATCCCTTAACTAAAAGTTAGGACACAGCAAGAAACTACCTCTCCACAGTCGAAAAAACTTCAGGGACATAGGTTGCACTCACAATTTCAGAGGACCAAATTAGTCCATTCTGGGTGGAAGGAGATGACTAGTAGAAATATGCCTTGCACCAGTGAGAGTTTTGTTCCTCATTCCTAAAGATGTTAATTGTATATCCAAAGAACAAGACATTAGTCTCGCAATTGAATATTTTTTTGGCTTGAAATATATCTCTAGGAGCATCAACATATCATTTCCTTATAGTGAAATTCTTCCACCCACAATGGACTAATTTGGACCTCTGGAATTCTTACTTTCTAGATTGAAAGAGGCTATTGTGTTCAACGTCAGTTTATTTTATGAAACTCCTTCTTTTGGTTTTTTCGGGACCGCCATCACTGAGATGGGAAGTTCCGCCCATTATGGTTGATTTCAATTTGGGCGTGGGAGTGGGAACAATCTCTACATTGCCATCATCCATTGTTGTATCATCGCCCATTCAGAATCCATGACATCAACCTCTGCGCTAGCCATCAATGCAACTGGGCAGGTTCTCTGAGTAGGCATGGTTGCCTTGGAATTCTTTGTATTGAAATATATCTCTCGGTGTACCAAGGGACCATCTCCTTTTTTTCTCTCGGGCGGAGGGAAATGAGTAGTAAGAATATGCCATGGTATACTGGAACCTCTGGCCATCATGCCCAAATGTGTTTACTATATCTGTACAGAACTACTGCCACAAGTTAATGAGAATTTCCATTTTCTCTAGACAATGTTTGAAATAAAAATTGGGGGGGGGGGATAACATAACCCTTAACAAATCCTGGTTTAATGTGTATCAATGGAAGATCTCCTTGATCCTTTCGCTGATCAATGAAAATCTCCAGGGTTCATGCGTAATGAGTTGTTACCATTAAAGTTCACTAATTGCATATTTAGAAAAATGTGTGAAGGTGGCGATGACGACGAAGAGCGATTAAGAATTAGAGATTTCTCAAAGGCACCAACCAGCTGGCGCATGAAACAGATTGCATCATGTTTGAAATGAATACTTGGAAAGGATAACACTCTTCTTCACAAATCTTGGTTTAATTTGTAGTAATGAAAAATCTTCTCTGGCCTTTCGGACATTAATGACAATCTTAACGGTTCCTGCAAGATTAACTACTAGCATTAAAGCTTAATAATTGCATATCTAGAAATAAGTACGAAGGTAGCAGTGATGGTGAAGAGAGACCAAGCATTTTACATTTCATCCACTCACCAACCCGCAAAACAGATTCAAAGAAATGCCCAAGTATGGAAAGTAGTCGGGTGGGTTAAAAAAAAAAGGGTTAGAAGATATACCCAGGAGACGTGAGGGGTCGATGGTCATATTTCATCTCAGTGACAGATATCAGTCGTCAATTTATATATCGCAGAATTTCGGGTTCTATTTGTGCATAGGGGAACAGTGGAAGCGCAATGTCAAGAGGGAAATTTGTATATTGTTGAACTTCGGGTGCTGTATATAAAAGAACGAGACATTAAGAAAAAGTACCAAGTAAACATAAAGCAAAATCAGACAAGATGAAGGGGAATTTGTTTGCTAATTTGTAAATCCCGGAAGTTTGGGTGCTATTTGTAGGCGGCGGAACAATGGAAATGCAATGTTGAACCCGCCTATGCGGGAACCTGTGATTCAAAAATTTTGTTCAATATGAAACGGGGAAGTGTTCGGTTGGGCTGGTGATATAAAAGTAACAATGAAAATCTGAAGACGTGAATCCACCAAATCCCGCACCTAGACATTTTCCAAAAAACATGTAAGTAAAGAAACATAAAGAAGAGGGAAAAAGAGAAAGCATATGGCAATTTTTGGAAGCGGGAATTGCTATAAGAAAGCACCATTGATGGTATTAACAGTAAATATGGACTGAATTAAACATGTTAACAGGTTCTTCAATCAAGGAATAGACACAACGAGCGATGTTTATAGTTTCCAGGATCTGTTTGTATAAGAGAAGCATCGAAAAGTTACAAGAAAATAATTTTTTGCACTGTTAGCTTCACCGCAATTATAACAACAATGAATTTGAATTTCAATGTCCTCTCATTCATATGATTGTTCGAATAAACTTCACATAGTATATATTCTTTTATTTCAATTTGTTTGATAATTTTTAGATCGCAGAAGTCAGGGTATTGTTCGCAGGCGGTGGAACAATGGAAACACAATATTAAACATGCCTATCCGGTAAATTTCCTATTTGGAAAACTGTGAGCCAAAACATTTGTACAATATAAAATGGGGAAGCGGTCGGTCGGGCTGGTGATATAAAAGTAAGTGAAATCTGAAGACGAGAATCCACCAACTTCCGCACCTAGAAAATTTTCGAAAAATGAGAAATACATAATAAATATGTACTTCTATAAAGAATGGACATGAGATTTTATAGAGCATGTATGGATCAAACGTTCCATACTTAGCCACTTTTTGGATCGTAGGTTCACGAGATGGCGGGCTCAAAATTGGGCTTATATTGTTCTGTTCCCTACAAATAGCACAAAAAACTCCACGATATACAAATTGACAAACGGACTTGTGCGCTGGTTGGCTCAACATTGCACTTCTATTTTTCTGTGTCCTCCAGACAACACTTGGAGTTATGTGATATACAAATTTTCATATGGACTCTAGGGATGGCGGGCTCATTATTGCGATTGTTTATGGATGGTGATCCCTATCAACTATCTAACATTATCTAAAAACATTGATTTCAATACTAAATTATTAATATTAAATATTGATATTTCACAATTTAATTAGACAAAAAAATTTCTACAATATGAAATAGGGAAGCGGTCGGTCGAGTTGGTGATATAAAAGTAACTGAAATCTGAAGACGTGAATCTGCCAACTTTCTCACCAAGAATTTTTTCGAAAAATGAATAATACATACTAAATATGTACTTTTATAAAGTATGGACCTGGGATTTTATAGAGCATGTACCGATACCACATTCCATACTTATCCACTTTTTGGATCACGAGTTCTCGGGTTGGCGAGCTCAAAATTGGGCCTCTATTGTTCCATGTCCTACAAATAGCACCCACAGTTCCGCGATATACGAATTGAGAGACAGACTTCCAGGCTGGCTGGATCAACATTCCACTTCTATTTTTTTATGTCCTCCAAACAACACTCAAAGTTCTATGATATACAAATTGATAGGTGGACTCCAGGACTAGCAGAATCAAGATTGCGATTGTTTATGGATAGTGATCCCTATCAACTTTCTAACATTATCTAAAAACATTATTTTCAGTACTAAATTATTAATATTAATATTGATATTGTACAATTTAATTACATAAAATTATTAAAGGATGTTAAATATCTTATTTAAAAGAAAATTCCACGTATTCGGAAACTCGTGATCCAAAATTTTTATACAATATGAAACAAGGAAGTGGTCAGTCAAGCTGGTGATATAAAAGTAAGTGAAAATATGAACATGTGTATCTGCCAACTTCCACACCTAGAAATTTTCCGAGAAACGAGTAATACATACTAAATATGTACTTTTATAAAGTATGGACATGGGATTTTATAGATAATGTACGGATCCCTCATTACATACTTAGCCACTTTTTGTATCACGGGTTCTTAGGCTGACGGGCTTAAAATTGGGCCTCTATTGTTCTGTTTCCTACAAATAGCACCTAGAGTTCTGCGATATACAGATGGACAGGCGAACTTGTGGGCTAGCTGGCTCAACATTGCACTTCTATTGTTCCATGTCCTCCAAACAAAAATCGGAGTTCCGCGATATACAAATTGACAGACGGACTCCAAGGCTAGCGGGCTCAAGATTGTGATTGTTTACGATGGTGATCCCTATCAACTATCTAACATCATCTAAAAACATTATTTTCAATACTAAAGTATTAATATTAAATATTGATAGTGTACATTTTAATTACATAAAAGTATTAAAGGATGTTAAATATTTTATTTAAAAGAAAAACCTGCTTATTCAGAAAATCACGTTCCAAAAATTATGTACAATATGAAATGGGCTAGTGATATAAAAGTAAGTGGAAATCTAAACACATGTATCTACCAACTTCCGCACCTAGAAATTTTCTGAGAAATGAGTAATACATACTAAATATGTACTTTTATAAAGTATGGATGTCAGGCTGCTAAATTGTAGCTTTTAAGTGTCCTGAATCACTAAATTGTCAAACCAGGGTTGGTATACTTCGAGTTAATACACAGTATGTGCAGGCAAGTGTCTAGTCTTTATTTGAATGCTATTCTAAAAATAAAACATGTACCTATTCTAAAAACTTGAAATCTGATGATTAATTCAAAGCTGAGCGTTTCCTACGAAATCATAAACAGAAGCAAAAAACAGTCTAG